>JAJHUR010134209.1:1160-41813 GCA_027495735.1 Lutjanus campechanus
TATATATATATATATTACACATTTTTTACACATTTAGGTCTGGAAATTACATGTTCCTGGCATTCTGACATCACATATAATCTAATCTGCAGTCTGTCAGGAAGCGCTGAATAGGGAACAGGAGGCTAACCATGCACATATTATTTTAATTTTGCCCAGGGTTAAAAAATAGTTTTGTTGGGCAGTACAGAAGAAAACCACAAACATTTTTCATTCAAAGAGGCCATTAAAACCACCCAGAATTGTATTAGGCATCATTCAGTCAGAAATAGATGGGGAAGGAGATAAATATTTGAAAACAATATTACGCATAGCTGCGTAAATAAATCACACAGAACTGGATGGACGTTAAATCACTGTCTGTTAAAGCATGGAAACTAACAGCAGAAGAGAAAGAGTCACATGGGTTGAGAAACAAAGAAGATGAATTCATAGGAAACTGTAATAGATGTGTCAGGGAAATAGATGGAGTGGAAAAGTAAAATTAAGAGAGTACAGCAGGATTTGTTGTTTTTATTCTCTGTCTTTCTTTCATTTCTTTTGTCTTACCTGTGGTAAAACTATATAAATGTGGCAGGATGAATTAAATTAAGTGAATGTGATAACTTGTAATGTGAACATCTGAAATAAAGTAGCACATAATCTGATCTAATTGAAACATCTAGTCCAATTTAAACAATGTGTGTAAACTCATTATAGTTGAGCTGTATGTGAATGTGACCAGGATCATGATGGTCACTTACAGAGCCTGCAGCACAGCGTAGGTAGTCCATGGCAACAGGAAACACATTTCCCAGGTACAGAGAAAAACCAGATGTGATGAGCAGACTGCCCTGAGGATACGCACACACACATACACACACACACAGGCATGCATGCATATATAAATACACTCATAAATGTGATCGACAGGTAGGACTGCACAGGAATGCTAATATTCTCTCATACACAAACAGATGTGCATATATTTAAAGGTGAAATATACCCTAGTGTTCAAAAATGAGTACTGCTAGTTTAGTGAGTTGGAGCCATAGATGATATTTTAAATAGGTTGAAGTGAGATGTTTCCCCTCTCCCCTCTTTCCTAGAAGCTCATGCCACTTGCCTTCAGGCTGCCGGGAGACTGAATCTGCTTGAGCGCAAGACATTATATTTTGACAATGACAAGACAATGAGTCCCACGCTGTAAACTGATCAGCTGTTCATAACTGTCAATGTAAAGTTAAGCCAGTTATCCCACATACAAAAACACGCTGCTCCGAAAATACTCACTCAGTGACTGCCTGCCTTACTGCCTACCAGACTCAATTTACATAATGCTCAGTTTAACAGTTATAAACATCTAATCGCTCTAAAAGATCATTAATGATTTCTTACGACTCATAAATACACACTTACTCATTCTGCAAACATTCTGCATTAATTTTAGGTATATGTTAAGTGAATTTAGGTTGAATGGCCAAACAGAAACAGTTGTATCGCACCAAAATGGAAATTTCAGAGGAGAACATGCTGGCTGCCTTGCTGTTGTCGGAGAAGCCAGTATTTCAACTTGTTGTTATATCACGGTCATTTAATGATTTAATACAGAAAATATATTACATATTTCCCCTTTAACCGTAAATCATAAATCTGAATTGTCCAGTTAGCTAGATGTAACACAATACACATGCCCACAGACAAACTGCTGACATTTGAGATAGTGACAGGGAGCAACCCCATCATATCCATCTATATTCACTTTTGCAAAGTTTGGGTTTTACTTTCTTCAGAAAAAAAAATGCTCATACTCAAGATCCATCCCCTCCTTTTCATATTATTGCACTACGATTTAGGACAATGCAATCGATTAGAGCTTGTCCAGTCTGTCGTATGTTTCTCTTCACCTAAATGTGGAAGCACAAAACAAGATTTCTTGTCGCCATCCCACTCAAAATTCAAGATTGGGATGATCTCTCATCAAATTAAAAGATCACCTCAACCTTTAAAATTTGTGTGTTACGGACTCAATAGATCCACCCTGTAATGTGCCTCCTCTGTACCTCTCCCAGACTATCTTTCCTCTCACCCCTATGAGGACACTGTAGAGCCAGGCCCTGTAGCTGAAGCAGGGGTGCTTTAGAGGCTCCGGCTGGGCCAGCTGCAGGTCACTGGCCCTCACGTCCACTGTGTAGCTGTCAGGCCTAGACCGCTCCCCCCTATCTGGCCTTCTCTCCGTTCCCCTGTCTCCTCGTCGTCCCAGCGTCCCACCGCTGCCCCTCTCCAGGGTGGGCATGTGGCTGTAGGTGAACTCGTCCCTGGCTGATAGCTCGTCGCACTGCATCGCTGAAACAGCTGGTGGTGATCTTCAATGATTGGATGGGAGGGGGGATTACAGCCTCTGGGGAAAGAAAGCTGCATGAGTTCCAGGCTTTTGAGCTGCTTTCAACATGCTTCTTCACAGCTGTTCCCATCGACGGGAGGCAATAAGTTTATTTTCAAAATGTTCTGTTTGCAGTCTGGGAGACTGCCTTTGTCCTGGTGACCTGTTGTGTTCACTGGGAGGCTGCTGAGCCTGGTTCTTTTGACACTTAACGGCAGCTAACAGTTACGTTTAGCCACTTTAGCAGCAAGTAGAGCTAAAACTATCTGTCCTCCATAAAATATGATCCAATTTGTCACAAATCGGTGAATAAAGTTTCAAAGCTGTGTTTTTGTACAGTGAGGCCTGCTCCCCAGAATCACTCCCCTCTGGTCACCGCAGAAAACTTATGTATTTTTCTTGCATGTTCCGCTGTATCATAAAGGAGAAAACATTTCATTGGATGAAGATTTAGAAACACCCCTGAGTACGGGATGAGTCATCAACAGATTCACATAGGTTTGTGGAATATATATACAATATATATATATATAATTTAAAAATATCTGACAATATCTACCAAACAACTTTTTGGGGGGTCATTTTTGGGCCTCATACTGGCATACAGGTGACTTAAAGGTCAATATGTGACAAAAACACTTAAACATTGACTTCATGGGAACTTTAAGGGGGGCTGACATCTCTGATAGCTGCTTTCTGGCTCTCATTCTGTGCTGCTTGTCACAATATAGTATTTTATTTTATTGTCCACAGCTATCTGCCGACCCCCAGAATTTATCTTGCGATGCCATTGGGGTTCCCGACTCCCAGGTTGACAACCACAGCATTAAACGAAAAGAAAATGAGCCTTTAGTTTGCTAATCATGCAGTATCCCCGAAACAACACTGTCCTTTTTGTTTGCCTGAGCAAAGAAGACACCACTTGTTCCATCTTCTTTTTATTCTCGCTCCACACTCACCTGTTGCCGAGTCTCTTGCAGAATCCAAATGTCGTCCAACAAAGATATCCTCCAACAACTGAGATCAAATCACCACATGGAGGACAGCTTGTTTTTGTCTGCAGCTCCTTCTGCTCCCCATCTCTCCCAAACAGTCCTCACACTTACACTCTCTTTCACCCCCACTCTCCTCCTCCTTTTTCTCTCCCCCTCTCTCCCTTTACACGACTGTGCTTCTCAGAAACAGTTCTGAAAAGTTTTTTCGAGCCCTTCAAAGCGTGGAGCTAAAACACATGGCTGTTGTGCTGCCAGCCTACTTTGTGCCAAAGGGAGAGCGCCTGTGCATGACAACAAGGGGAGGATGAAGGGGCTCGCGCTGGGGGCAGAGTTAGTAGGGCAAACACCCCTTTTTACACTCCCATTTGCTCATGCACACACATGCACATCAACCCACTCACAAAAGTGAACAATGGACACTCAGAAATGAGCACATGGCAGCGCACGAGTTATGTGTGCAGAAGTTCCTGTTGACTGCAAGAAAAATTAAACAGCCACAGAGAGAAATTCACATAAGCCCCATCATGTACAGTGTCAAACAGTTGGTTTTTGCCTACATAATTGAATGTGTCCCCCTGTGGAGTTCCCACTCAAGACTTCCCTCCACTTGCAGCTCACAGCCCAGTAAATTAAGATGCCCAGCAGTGCTTTAGAAAAGAGGCAACAGAGACATTTGCACGGCTTAATCACATGGCACCCTGTCTGACACAGCTAATCTGATGATGGATAATTTCTGATTCTCCTAACTGCTCATTCAGGAGTCAGTCCTATTGGATGACGACACCTCTTGAGTGTGCGCGAGTGTGTGCTCATTGTGTCAGTGTATAAGCATGTACATGTATGTGCACCTCGGGATTCCATTCAGTCCTTAACACAGCGGAGCATTCTCAGCTCAACATTGTTCCTGGGCGGCGGTAACCATGGCGACTCCTTAACAACTGCTGTCACCCCCGTCCCTCGCCATTCTAATGTCCCCGCCCAACACACACACACACATACAAAGAGAGAGAGAGAGAGAAGTATTTTGCAACAGTTCTGTGAGACATTTAAGGAGATCCGAGGAACGCTGATAAAATGAGACACAATTCAATATCTTGGAATATACAGAATTACAAAAAGCCTCTTTGGATTGGATTGTTTACTTCAGGTAATTTGATTGTGAGAGTTAAAATTTCATAAACGTCTAAAAAGTCATGCAGCCAAACAAACCCTGAGTTTCCTGACATTTATGTCAAATAAAGAAAAATGAATGTCACTTTCATGTTTGGGTTTCACTGTAGCGGGCTGGCACAAAGCCTGGCAGAGATGTTTTCACAATTGGTAACACACATTTCACTATAGTACACTCACAGTTCACACACAGAACTGTGGCTCACTTTTCATTGCTTTGACACAAGGTGCATTCAATGACCACATCTTTCCAGATCACCACATGGCAACAGATGTTAAGCACCTACTGCAATGCTGCCATAACTGCCAGATGAAGCCAGTGGAGATTTGTACATTTCGAACGACATTAACAAGACACCCACATTGTGAAGAATCAAGTGAACAATTTCCAATGAGGAAAGTACTTTCCTCACTTAGAGACTATTTTTACAAAGGAGTACAGCAGACTGATAGAGTGGAACATCAACAACAATTTCAAGAATTCTGAATCACAGAGGTACTTCAGCATACAGTCGTGAATGTGCACAAAAAAAAGGCTGACTCTTCCAGTAGTTTTTGAGATTTGTTAAGAAGGTCAGCCAGTCCCCCCCAACTGCAGCACCTCTAAGACAAGATTAGCTGCAGACAAGTTGTAGGTCCATTCACTCACTCACTCACTCACTCACTCACTCATTCATGCACTCACCACTGTTTATAACCACCAGCCACATGATCAGATGTCCCTCTTGGATGCGGTGGTCTCTGGATGTATCTGCAGAAGATTGTCAGGAACAAAATGTGCAAAAAGATTCCTTCCCTGGTGGAATTGTAAGAGAGGACATCAGGAGTGATGTGAATGGAAACTTGTCCTTGGTCAAATGCACAACACAAATGTTTTTCTATTTCTGTAGACATCCTCTGAATGTATAGCGAGCATGTATACTTTTGTATTACATTACTCAAATTACTTTGTTTAATTTGTTTTATATGACGTATTCTAACTAAATAAAAAAAAAAAAAGATTAAATATGCTTCAGAGACAATAGTGATACTTCAAATTGTAGTGCTACCTTTTGTTTTTTTAGTCACGGTGTAATGAGTGACAAAGTGTTACTGTCGGGAGAAAAATGTGTCAGTGTTCTGTTGCAAGAATTAATCCTGAGATTATTTTCATTAGTGCATTTTGGATGTGATATGAACTGCTGTGCTGAGCTGCATGCCGGCAAAGAGGATTTTCTGAACAACTTTTAAACCTGAGCAGTGAAACTATAAAAATGAATATCACTTCGCTGTGACTCTCTTATTAAATTGGTATAAATCTGCACGAGACGTGGGAGAGCAGTTCTCTTCAGCAGCATCTCACTGACAGCAGCAGTACAGAGTGACCACACACAAGGTTGTCACTGCTTTGCTTTTACCCTCTTTTGCAAGAGTGGGCCAGTGGAGAACAAGGCCAGGTCTGTGCTCCCTGCACAGCCTTGAGTCTCTCTTTCTAGTTCTCTTTATGCAGTAGGTGGATACTTTATGTCTGATTGCTTTTTTTCCCCTCTGATTTGCCTTGCACCTGTCTCTCTGTTTCCTCTGACCATGACACCCCCTCTGCACCTCCACCTCTTTCAACTTTAATGCACACTTCTAAATTGCTTCAATACATATGAAATATAAAGAATATCTCTCCACTGAAATAACATTTCATCATGAGTGTGGAGCCCCAAAGCTGATGATTTTCTGACAAGCCAAAAAAAACAACCAAACAAACAATCAATACACATGTACATCAATAAACATGAATAAGTATGAACAATAAAACAATATTGTTTTTATATAAGCAGTAAGCTGTATAAGCAGCTTCAGTCAGTTATCTATTTTCATGATGCAAGATTTCTAGCTAGCCCACCTGAAGGAACACTGGTAGTGGTTTAACTTGCCTGCCTTTTCAGCTATGACACCCACCTGCTGCTAACTTTCTGCATAAAACCACACCAGCCAGTCAAGCTACTGTGAATTGCTGTAACACCATTGCAAAAACCGCAGCCTAGCTGAAGCATTTCAACGATGGATGTGTAACTAGGTTTACTATCCACCATTTTATTTCAGTGTCCAAATTGAGTGTGTAGATGTAGATTTATTCACTTATTGCCCTCAATCCAGGCTAGACTCTTTTATTGATTAGCTTTATTGTCCCAGCTGTTTGTATATCTGTATAAATTCACCCTAGATTATATTTATACCCAGTCTTAGCCAGAAGATGGCTTAAGCCCAGATGGTGCAACTGTCATAACTATTAGCTTGGACTTAGAATACCAAGTTAAGACCAACTTAGATAGTTCTGGGTAGACTATAAGTGTCTTTGTTCACTTTTACTCTGATGAAGACAAGGTAGTGTTGAAACATTAGTCTGTTTGCACAGTTTGGCTGTAAAGTAATCAGTGTTTTCCAGTCCCATTTGTTTTCTGGTAGTTTTATTACATTCCGTCAGTTTTGGGGCATCATACAAGGAATTTGTTCAAGGGGATTTCGTCTCCTTTTTTGTCATTGATAACAGGCTATTTATGCAAGACTGCATTGGCTTGTGTGCAGCTGGGTGCCAAATTAAACCACCTCCCAGCTGTGATCTAACCTTTTGGCTGTGGAGAACAAAATAATAACATGACAGGCTTCAAACTTCGACATCAAACGGAATAATATATGTCCCCTTGTGGGTGTGTTTTTGAGCCAGAGAGTGCACCAGAAGAATCTCAGGGCGGATTCACAGTATTCTTTATATTAATCTTTATAGAGGAAAGATATATCAAGTCACACATATACAAGTCATGTGGTTTCAGCTGACAGCATAATGTTCCCAGGCCCGGAGCCTCGATCTCACACATGAAATGACGACACCATTTGACTGTTACATGTTTAGTGATCCATGCTGACGACGAAAATACTCTCGCCCAACTTTCAGTCGAATAAGTGTGAAAGCAGTTCCTCAATGTAATCTTCCAACAGAAAAAAACAAAACAAAAAACAAAAAACAGAAACACAGTCATCCCTCTGACATGCAACACTTAAACATAGATATTTAAAAGATGAGCTTTTTGTTTTTACAGCGATATCCAACAGTAAGACACATGAGAAAACATCCATGGATATATACATTAACTTACATTATCAATAGCTCTGTTTTTATCAACAATATTTACACAGTAGTGGAGGAAGGAAAAGTCCTCTTTTCTCCCCAAGTTCCCAAAGTCACATCATGAAAGTCCCTCTTTTGCATCACATTACAGGTATTGTCAGTTGTTTGTCGTGTTTGGCTTTGAAGAGTAATCAGCACAGATAATGCTAAGTGACTGACAATTATACAAATTAATTACTCTGTACAGGTCCACGTGTTTAAGCAAATAATCACAACATGAGGCAGCAGTTCTTCCTCACAGCCAGGAAGGGACACACTGATGGCTTATCACATTACGCTGAGGTTTGTTATCGTCTCGACACACTGAGCCATGTGTTCAGATGCTCTCACTGTTCCCTCGTTGTCCCACCTGATCCCTTCAGTGCAACATGTAACACACAGAGTGTACTACTTAGCTGAGGATTTCTTGCTGAATGAGGGATGTTGTTACAGTAATGTATGTTATTGGCAAATTGTGGCATAATACAGCTATCTTATGACAGTCATTGTATGTTATTCATAGTTGACAGATATCAACAAGGCAGACAGACAGACTTTTAACCATCTGTGCTAAGATAACAAGAAGCATATTAGCGTGATGAGTTTCACAGAGACGAAGATCGAAACTGGACAAGTCTTGTTTTTCGCTTTCTCTTGAAATGATCCGTCAGTCGGATAAATCTCGATACAGTGTCATGTCTCTGTCGCTGTGCTCAGGAGGGTCAGGAGATCAGACGATGGATCCCTTGGAGGAGGACAAGTGGATGGACTGGATGCGAATGGCTAGGGTTTTCTCCAGGTCCTGCAGGATGTCACAGCCGGGGCTGTCTGGAGGCGCGTCGTACAACAGCTGTTTGAACGGCTCCAGCTCGATCAGCATCACCATGTTCTTTAGGAAGTAGCCCTCTATGTAGGACGCCAAGTCTGGAGCATCAAGAAACTGTGAAAAAAAGGAGGGAAATGTGGTTGTTTATCACTGAAAACTTTGAACTTTACCACTGGAAGTGCCAGAATTCCGTAGCGACTAACACTGTCAAAACAGTAATTTTGACCATTTGAAGTCACTCTCATCTCTCATGATAAATAATAATAATCTCTCATGACAAATACCCAATTAAGTGATGAAGGCATTTAATCTGTCAGGATATCTTTAAAAAATGAAATCACACCAAATTATAAAATTTGTTTAATTAATGTATTCATCAACATGCATATATTAAACCACAATGACTGCATATATTCACATCAGCGGGGTAATAACCATCAGCGATCCCATTAAAAATTTAGATTAGTCTAGAATTATTCAGAACGATTTATAACAATTTTCCTCCGAGAACAATCAAATAATCATAGCCAATGGGAAATGAATGGAAATGGGCTGATTTAAAAACATACAAGCATATAGAAGCATACAACATAAATTGTAATGTAATATGTGTTATAATATAATATAATATAATTGTATATAATTGTATATATATTGTATATATTTCTGCTTGTTGTTCTGCTACTTGTTGTTCTGCTTACATTTTTTTTCCAAACCTGGCCCTGCCTCCATATTGGCGATTGCAGCTGTGGTGGTTGCTTCTGCTGCTATTTGTTTTCTTTGTCATTTTTCTGTATTTTTACATTTTTTAAAAAAAGGTTAAGAAGATTGATACACAAGTAAGGACACAGCGAGTTATAAGCACTGAGACAAAAAGTGCTACAAAAAGTGCTACAACTGTCCCCGGTCTCCCCTTCTGCCCTCAAATTCTTCAGTTACTCTACAGATTAGGACAACTTATTCAAATAATATGCAATTTAATGGCAACCAAGCAACCTAGATGCACCTCTCACCACTCAAAGAAGTAACAGTGTAACCACAGCAAATGCAGTGTGGTCAATATAATCACATTTGGCCAAAATAGGTAAAAATAATCACATTTTCTTTGCTTTTTGTGTAATTTATATGGAAGCCATTTTAAAATACAGTCAGTTTTAGGAGGAATGACCATTAGTCATTTTAGTGATCGCATATTTTCAAGAAATTACAGACAGGACAGCTTGTTTGTGTACTGTCTTGTGGTTAACGTGTGGGTTTATTCCTTCTGTAAGACACGGGTCAATTTTCACACCTTGGTGTGGTTGTAGATCTCCACGCACGTCTCAGTGTTTATGTTCTTGGAGCAGATAATCTCACAGTGCCTCTGCAGCGCCTCCAGCTGGAAGAATTTGGCTGCAGACAGAAGCTGTAAAGAAAAAAAATCAAGTCAGATTTAAAGTTTAGAATCAGTCTTAGATAACAGACAAATAAAGATCAGAAATAAATGGTGAATTGATAGTTAAATAAAGTTTGTTTCAAAGTTATTTTACAGTTAACAAACATTAAAATAATGTTATATGCTTTATAAATCATGTTCTCAATCCCAACAGCCCTCTACATTTCCAACTGTGACACTGTAGGCACTCCTCGAGCCTCTAGTGTTTTGCACGTGCAGGACTCCTTGGCCATGTTAGCGATAATAAATATGCAACGTCAGGGTAGTAAATGAAGACACAAAAGCAACTTGCATTATTACTATCATCATTTTTCATAATTATTATTATTAGACTATTATGAGACTCTAAACTGGATCATATTATAAAGGTTTGTATTCAGTGTAAGCTTTAAAGTACATGATACAGCTGGCAGTGAAAGCTGTGATAATGTGCTAACCTCCATAACATCGATGTTCCTGATGTGCAGAGCGTCTGTCCCTCCACAGTACAGATACTGCATCACCAGCTGAGAGGAAGAAACACATACTGTGTTGTTCAGCTCCCATACAAGGATAAATACAGTGTGAATTAATGAAGGAAGGAGCATGACAGTGTGGCTCAAGTGTAATTCAAGTGTCCCACCTGAAAAATATGGTATTTGACATTGCTGATTTCAATGCATGTGTTCTCACCACAGGGTCTGTTTGCCAGGAGAGTTTTAAACCTTGAGAGAAAGAAAAAAGAACAAGGAGAAGGAGAGAGAGATATAAAACAAGAGAAATCACTGGAAAGATATTTAAGATAAAGACATGTTTTTAACACTGTGAATAACATGAAGGGAAACACAGTAAGCCTTGAATGACCGTACAGTAATGGCTTAGTTTTACAGTACAAAGAGTTTTTATGTGTTATTTGATGTTTTCTCTGAGGACATGATGTCAACAACACATTTGAGCGATGTTGTGTCATTTTTCTTTAGTCGCTTTACGACATTAATGCAACATGACATGGGAGTGAAATGGATGTCCTGTCAGGATCCCGAGGGGGGCTGGACAAATAAATGACTTCATGAATCAGCGGGCAGAAAGGTACAGCACTGACATCACATCTCATCAACATATCAATGCAACATTTTAAGTGTTTGCTTATAGCTGCATGAATGAATGCATCTTTTCATATCAAAATTTATTTGAAAGGTGATGTTTAAAGGAGCAATATGTAAGAACCCTAAGCTTCAAAAATGAATACTGCTGTCCAAATAACAAGTTGGAGCCTTGCTATTTAAGTAAGTATACCTGTTGGAAGCTGTGAAGAGCAGGACTTTGTGGGCATAAAAAGGCTTCCCCTCCACCAAAAAGGTCACATCTGACATCTCTTTATTATTCAGGAAGTGAGGATCTGAAAGACACATGACCAGGAAAACTTGATGTTTTTCTGATTATCATTAAAATAAAAAACACATGGAGTGTGCAGCCTTAGCCTCACTCGCCATTCTAGACACATTTCTGCTACATTTTAATTACTCTTTTAACACCGTAACATCATTTGTATCATACTTGATACTGAGACCTGCACAGTGTCAATATGATCAGTTATCAATGACCACTTATTGTCAGTGCACTGCAGGCAGCAGCCGGCCTGCAAATGCAAAATCCAATATGGCTGCCATCACATAGCAACATGTGTATTTTTGGCAGGAAAATCTGTGTTAATTTTTTTTTTAAAAATGAAAAGAATAACATTTATATTGTTACTATTTTTCAATATGGATATGTACTGTTCTGAAACAATTACTTAATATTTTGTTTTTTATTTTATGGTAAAATCATGTTGAAATGCATGTATCAAATAATACAGCAGGTAAACAATCTGTGAATCCCTCAATCATTATTCTACTGAATGATGCATTCTGCATTATGCCAGCCACAGTCACAAATACACTGATGAATAACCTAATTAAAGACTAAAATGTCATCTTAATATGAATTTAAAGTGGAAATTTAGATATAAGCATTTTTTAACCATGCAACTTGCTCTCATTATAATCACTTGAATGTTGCAAACAATTATTTGTAAGCGAGCATTTGCTAATTATTGTCTTTTTAATTGAGTTTCGTTAAAACAAGTCCTTGATTATATAGATTATGTTTACATTGGGCAATTCAGATTTTATTGAGGAAGCTGTTTTTGATGAAAGTGACATAAAAAGGTTCCTGTTTGAAAAAAAACAAAAGAATCAAACCATTTGAAATGTACAAAATTCTCCAAAAGCAATGAACATATGTATATATGTTCATTTTATTTCACTTATATATTTGTTTCACTTATATATGTAAGTGAAACACTTCAATTTCAAAAAATTTAATTTTTTTTCGGACAATTACTTGATTTTTTAGGCTTTACAGGATCATTTCTATTCCAATCTCTGAACACTAGGTGGTGGCATGTGCACTTTCCATTTTCCTGCATTATGCATTAACTAGTAACAACCAACTAAAGCACTGTGTCTTGAGAGCTGTGTTTTTATTTTTTTACATTGTTACACATATTTTATTTAATTTTATATATATACATACATACACACACACACACACACACACACACAGACAGACAGACAGACAGGCCCTCACCCAGGCGTGACGTTTGCTTCCTCTTGATCTCTGCCAGTTTGGGGATGGGGTAAGGGCCGTAACACTGGGTGAAGATTGCAGACAGCTGCTGGCTGATCACCTCGTTCTGCCAGAGAAAACACAGACAGAGTAGAAAAACATCAGAGAGTGAGGAAAGCTGCTTGGGCGGGCAGTGCTCAGCCAACATCCAGGAGTTCCTGTTATGCAAGAACAAAAGCACTTACTGTAATGATCCTCTCCTACACAAACATCCCCAACACAATTATCAGCACAGTGAGAGGTTAAACTTCTGCAGCCTTCTATCACGCTCAGAATTCACTTTATTCAGGCAGTTTTGTTCTAATAAGCCTCATATTCATGGCTACCTCACACTTCTGAAAGGGGATCAGATGAATAACAGGCTCAGCTCTTGCGCCCCGTATTCCTCAGAGATAACTGCATCGGGGAAGACCACGACAAGCTGGGCTACTGTAGGAGTGTGAGAAAGAGAAAGACAGGAGAGTGAGATCTTCTTACTCTCACACCTAACTTTCCACTTGTGTGGTGCAAAATCTGAGGGAGAAGGAGGAGGGGCAGTGCCATTCAGCTGCAGCAGCGGTGCGCAGCATTACAAGCCCCGCGTGTGCAGTCAGGCTGCTTGGTCTTACTGAAGCATGGCGCCAACAAACAGCTATGAACAGCCACCTATTCCACCTGGAACACATATACATTTCTATTCCCCCACAGTCATGAGCCACATTCAGTGTGAATGAGACAGATTCACTATTTGCTGCACTAAGTTATGTTATATGTGTTATGCTACATTATTATTCCGTGTTCAATGTTAGCATTTCAATGAGTAAACGCTTGCTGACATACACAGTGTTACATCATGCCAGTAAAGAAATCTGAATTTGAATTTGAGAGAGAGTGGCTTTGGCAAGAATATGAATTGAACTGAATCGAATCGAACCGAATCGAATCGAATCGAATTGAACTGAACTGAGTTGTTCAGACTTGTGAGCCGGTGACAAGAGTCTTAGTCGAACACGTTTTCATTTATGTGCTAATTGCTGGGAACCCCCCCCCCCCCCACCTCAAATTCCATTCAGGAGTTGTGCCTCACCATTTGACCCAGAGGATTGTTGCAACATGGACCTTTTCTCTTGCAACACTGAAGTCACTCGCGCACTGCTGCAAACTGTTCTGTAGTTGCCATCAGTTAGATAGCTCAGAAGGCATCATGTGAGTTCATTTCTAAGTATACGGCATTGATTGTGTTGATAAGTCTGCAAGTATTTGTTTTTGTGAAGCAGTAAGTTACTTATTCCCGTATTTTGAGCAACAAAATTATACTCTGTTAAACTGAATGGAATATATATGAACTAAATTGAGGTGAATGAACCAAGCTCACTTTACCTAAAATGAGTTGAATTGACTTGAATTGAATTGAATCAAACTGAGCTGAACTGAAGTGATTTGAAGTGAACTGTGTTTAACGAAACTGCTATGTGAAGGTCTCAGTGGGCCGCGGCAGCAGACTATCTGGCAGAGGAAAGATGAACGGCCGATACCTTGATGTCTCTGGTCCTCATGGTGGAGTAAACAGTGCCAGAGGTCCCTGATACCCTCATAGAGATGAGGGTCACCGGCCCCACCATATATCAGCCCAGACAGAGACAAGGACTGACAATGCAGCAATCCACTGAAGGCTATGTGTGTGTCTGCGAGAGAAGAAATATTGTCGGTTGGGGAATGCACATGCATGCGAGTCTCTGTAGGTCTGCTTGTGTGTTATTTATTTGAGTGTGTGTGTGCACTGCAGTGTTTTCTTCTCATATCAGCATTGACAGCAAATCTCAGCTCGCTGGCAGGGCAGTGCTAAGCCAAGACAAAGTAGACAAAACAAACAGAGGTGCCAGACGGGACAGTGATGTGCTGTTTTAAATCTAATGTGGCCTACCAAGGGGATCATGAGCTTAAGTAATGAGACAAGGCCTTGATCTAATGAGCAGCAATGGAGAGGAGCGAGGGGTGCTTGTCATAAATCATTATCATTTTAAGTAATTGATATTGAGTAAGCCTCTGGGGCTCTGTCAGTCTCTGTGAAGCTGATGACCTGACTGTCTAATGACAATCATACAGAAAAGAGATGAGCTCAGTAAACAGAGAGATATGAAAGTGCAGAAGAACGTCTTAGAGATCAAAATGCAGCTTTTAATGACGTTCTAAGTGGCGCCTCAAACAACTGAAATCCAAAGTGATTTAATTAAAAGTGCAGGAAGCAATTCTGGAGAAAGATAGTTGACTGTTAAGTATCATTCCCAGGGCATCAAATACTGACATTCTGGGTATGAGACTCAACAATCATCTATCTTACCGACCTGTGATTGGCCAGAGCCTCCTGTCTCGCGCAAAATTTTCTGAAGCCTGAAAACAGAGCCAAGAGGATGAGCATAAGTCTAGTTTTATATCAGACCACATGAATTACATTATGCCTAAAGGTTATTATGGAAGTTTTGACACCAAAAATAAACAGTAACACTTTATTCGAAGGGGTGTGCATAAGACTGTCCCGGCTGGACCAGGACTGAACACAGCCTCAGAGACTGACGGTGGCCAGTTTGACGACAGAGAATAGGGTACTTTGCTGGGTTTGGCTCCTGGCTCTCCAGGGTTGAGTCAGCTAATTAAGCTGCTAGCTCCATGGCTAATCAAGCTAACTAGCTACGCCATTCAAAGTTTGGACACACTTTCTCATTCAATGTTTTTCTTTATTTTTCTACATTGTAGATTAATACTGGAGTCACCAAAACTATGAAATAACATATATAGAATTGAAAATAAATCATGAAACCATGAAAACACAGCAGAATGTTTTATATTTCAGATTCCTAAAAAAGTAAAACACTGCATATTGTCGTCTGTATTTGCAGTCAAAAGATTTCATAAGGAACTTTTTGATCATAAGTGCAGAGGACAGTGTGTGGGAGTGTTTCTTGCTTTTTACTGTCGACCCACGGTTTTCTCCTACGCACCTGTCAATCTACAGATGTGCAAATGTTTTTGCTCTTTGATATTTTAGATTCTTCAAAGTCGCCACCTTTTGCTTTAATGACAGCTCTTCCCTCTGTCCAGATGGTGGTCCAAATGGTACCACTTTAGTTGAGGTCAAGGGAATATGTTCATGGCAATATTACAAAAGCATTTGACAGTGTAATAAAACTTAATGGCATCTTTATGTCCAAAATTTCCCACTTAACTTGATGTTGAGGGGAATACTCATGACACACCCGTAATCGTCTTATGACAGCTACTGTCAAAACCAACCATAAATGGCAGTTTACAACTTTTAAAACATAGAAAGCAAACAGTTTCAATAACAAAGACATCTCAAACAATCTTATCTTTGCATTACAAATGGCATAACTGACCAAATGACACTTACAGTCCTAAGAATTCGTAAAGACTCCCTCATGTTCATGACAGGTGTCATGGCATTGCTGTGACAGTCTTATGCACACCCCATCAAATAAAGTGTTTGCCAACGAACCGTGTACCCCAGATTTAACAGGTGACAGAGACGGTGCAGTACCTTGCTGGCTCTGAGGATCTGAAACATGAGGGGCAGGCCGTGCGTGATCAGCTCCTCAGTGTACTCCTCCTCCTCGATGCAGCTGAACTCTTTCAGAAGACCCTGGATCAGAGGTCGGCGGTGCTGATGGAAACATGTGCGCAGAGACTCCAGCCAAGTGTGCAAAGTCCACGGGACGCCTGGGAAATAGTTACAAATGTAAACACACACGAAACATATCCAGTGCACACACAAACATGCACGAAGAAGGTGTAAGCGATGCACACAGGATGTGATTCTGTATGAAATGCATGCACAGGATTTAGAGGGAAACTAACCAAGGCTCCGTATGTCTATGGTGATGTCTACATGTCCATGCTCTGAGCTGTGGTACATGGCTTCTTTCAGGGCTTTAAGTTTGGCCTTCCCGGTTCGGATGAGGTCGATCTGAGACGGGCTTCTGCCTTCCAGCTCCGAACCCTCTGCCAAAATCTCCTCCAGGGATAAGACGTCTCCTTTCCCTTTCTCTGTATGGGACAGCAGCTTACGAAACACGTTCCTATTAGGACAAAAACAAAGAAGGAACTTAATTTGATTGGTCTGTGCAGTTTATATTATTTAATCACATTTTAATGCAAAAATATGTCTCCCGCTCAGTATCACCAGAATTAGCAAACAGATGCATTTGAATTACTGTATAATACACACTGTTTTCAACGCGATATAATAACCACTGACTTGTTGTCATTACTGATGTCAATCTGAAATGCTTACTGCATATCAACACATTTTGAATGTTTGGCCCTCCACGTGGATAAACTTGGCTTTGTCAGGAAAGTTTGATGCTATTGTCACTATGTAACATCTATGTCATTTTGTGAAAACCAGATAACCAGATTTTCATTTCATTCCTAGTCATTACTTGTTAGCTTACATCTCATAAAATATAGCTGCCTAACAAAATCAAGGAGGTCTATTGTTGCTACATAGAGTTACGTAGCTGGCCATTACAGAACATGTTTGGTGGAACCTGCGCAGCAAGGAAAAAAATGCCAGGAATACACAATGTGGATTTTTTCAGTTGATACAGACAACTGATAACCAATAATTACCTGCTTCTCATAGCAGATACCAATATGATCACCAGTAATTTTACATTTTTGTATCTTAAAAAGAAGTTCATATAACCTGTAGTTTAAGCACAGGGTAAGAAAGGCCAGCATGCGGTGAGCAAAGATGGATGATTTAATATTTCATAGCTCTGACCTCACAAGATCTAATTGATATCACTTTACAACAAAAACTCTTCAAATGTCCATTAATCCATTCTAGTAACATCAAAGAACTTTACAAATATACTCTGGCCTCTAAAGAGCATTTAGCCTAGGAATTCAAGTAAATGCTTTGACATAATCAATCGATTATAATTTCATTATCGGAATAATAAACAATAATATAAATTTCCCATTATTGGCCAATAATTTATCCATGATATTTCATAATCTTGCATCCCTAAAAACTTATGGTGACAAATTGGGTGATGCTCTATTTTCACAGTTCAGCGGCATTTCAGAATAAGCTCCTTATAATTTGCAAGAAGTTTCCTCAAAAGAACTATGTAATTTTTTTTACTAATTATAGGGGGAACGTGGATAATATTTGAATAGCAAACTTACAATTTATAACAACTAATCACCAGCAGAACATAGAGAGAGATGTGCACAGCAGGGCAGCTACACATGGGGGAAAAAAAGGAAATAAGGCCCTGTGAAATAAGGGCCTATTCTGTATACATGTTTATGGATTATTAACATAAAGAAGAAATCAAAATGTTGGACTTTCATGGTCTTAGCACACATGGGTGGAGATTCCTATAATACTTGCAGCAAACTGAATTTGAACAAAGGTTGAGGAAGTTCATGAATTTCAAAAGAGTTAAAGGTTGAAATGTAGTATTAGCGCTGACCATACTGTATTTTATTAATTCTTTATTTTCATACATTTGTAATGGTTGTGCTAATTTTTTTACCTCTACATTGTGCCATCTCAAGCAAAAATAAAAACAAAATAGTGAAGAGGAGCTACAACAAAAACACCAGCAGACAACAGGAGTTTAGTGACACAGCATTGATGACACAAACTAATTGAACAGATGAGGAGTCAAATTCATGGACGTGCTCTGCGATGGTACATAAACAAGATTATATGCTGAACACACAGGATGAGCAGAGTGTATTTGTGTATCTTCTATTTATCCTCTCAGGAGTGTGTGTCCTGTTTGAACATGTATGTGTGTGTTACCTACTGTACCTGTGTCCGTGAGCCGCTGCCAGACTGTAGGAGTTCATGTCTCCCTGTGGTGCGGTGGAGATGCCATTACGGTACATGGTTCCCACCATGGGGTCGGCCCCCCGCTCCAACAGCAAACTCACCAGCTCAAAGTTGCCTGTGCGTGAAAAAAACAGTTGGCAGCGACACAACAAATGAAAGTAAAGGCAAACATTCGATCATTATTCTCCATGCATGCCTCACGCTGACAGTCAGGTGTTGTTATCAGCTGCTTATAGGAAGCCAGCTGGTGCTGTCAGCGTGCTACGGTACAGTTGGACAGGAGGCAGAGGATGGGAGTCACAGTGTGTCTCCATACCTGCAGCAGCAGCCAGTTGCAGCGGGGTCTCTGTGTAGTTCTCCATCCCATCCTGCAGGGACCCCTCCACGTTGGCTTTGGCATCCAGCAGCAGCTGCAGAGGTGGTCGGGTGGTGACAAAGAGAGGCATGATGGGAGAGAGGGAGGTAGATAGAGAGAGGAGGGTGAGGAGAAGAGGAAGAGTCAGTCAAAATGATTAGAAGTCAGTCTGCTAGATTTCAGCTTCCTTTATCTGCTGACTTGTTCACATGCACAGAGAATAGTGAATATTTAACTTTGACATGACTAGTTCACAGTGTTTTCTGCACTGTATATTTTAGCTTTGCCCAAATCTTTCAAAGTGTTGTTCTTCAGTGACTAATTTAATTTTCATCGTTCAACATTTTGGGAAATACACTTATTTGCTTTCTTGCTGAGAGGTTGATGAGAAGATTGATACCATTCCCACACCTGAAGCACAGCTAGCAGCCAGTTAGGAAGAAATAGTCAAATCCCCGTAAAACCAAAACTTGTCCTTTTTATATTCAGTTTAGATTGAACAAGCAATATGTTAATTAGTGAGCTTTTAGAGGTGCTCGTGCCAATTTTGTTACTTTCTGACAGAGACAGGCTAGCTATTTCTTCCCATTTCCAGTTTTTATGCTACATGTAAGCTAAGCTAACCATTTCAGTAACTTTTTCTTTTAAATCTCTTCTCAAAAAAGTAATTATTGAAGTGGCCTGGGTTCAAATCCAGCTCAGACCATCACCTCTTACTCTCCCCCTTTTCCTGTCTCTCTTTCAGCTGCCCCTGTCAGATAAAGGCAAAAAGCATGAGTGTGCATAATAAATGATTAATTAACCTGAATAAGTACTATTCACACTTTGGCTCCGGTGCCCCTAAAATGCATAGTTAGCTGTTAATAAGTGCATTATAAAGGATTAATTAACCTTAATAAGTATTGTTCACACTTTAGATCAGGTACCACCAAAATGCATACTTAGTTATTAATAAGTGCATAGTTAACTACTAATAAATGCATAACAAAGTAAGCAAAAATCTTCATAGAGCAACAACCAAAGCTTAATAAAGCACTAACAAAGACATAGTAATTAACGCTATTATGAATAATTATAAGAAACTCATAAGGCTTATATTAACATTCTTAAGCAGTCTATAAACTGTTAACAAGTTTCTTATAAGTGTGTATAAATGTCATATAATCTAAAAATTGTTATGCTTATTATGCTATTATTAACACTTATACAGTCTTATTAACACATATAATGTTAATAATCATTGTATAAAGGCATTATTACCTATTAACTAATGTTTATTACAGGCACCTTAATATAACGTGTTGCCATTATTTCTATGATGATGATGATGATGATGATGATGATGATGATGATGATGATGATGATTACTATTATTATTATTATTATTATTATTAGTAGTAGTAGTAGTAGTAGTAGTAGTATTTATTGGCTCCAGCTTCATATTTAACGTATAATCATGAGAGTGGTATCAATATTTCCATCTAACTCTCAGCAAGAACGTGAATAGGTCAACTATGAGAATATACACATATGTTTTCTATACTGTTTCACTGATTCATTATTATTATTTTACCTGTAATTTGTTGGTTATTCTATATTTAAAGTCTTCTGTTAAGTTACATTGCTCATACACAGATTGACATTTATCACTGATAAATGAGGCTGAAATTTATGTGGGGAACAATATTTTTTGTAACTGAGAGAATGATCTAAACACATCTCTGAATCTCATAACTTTGTGTCATTTAATGAGATGAAAAAATGACTTTCATTTAAAATTAATATCTTGGAAAACTGTGTGAAATGATTTATATTTAATGACAATACACTTTGACTCTGATTGAATCTTTTTAACTTCATTTGTTCTTTTATCTGATGTCCCCAGAGTTCAGATTGTGGTGCCGCATGGCTTAAACATTTTCCATTAGAATTTAATGATTCAAAATCCAATGGACGGATCATTTAGAGGACAAACTAAATTAGTTAAATGAGTTCGATAACAATTAGGCTGCTGTGTTTCCACTTTCCACTTGCTAAATGCAGTCTGATCCATTTGCTCAAAGATGCAAATTGACAGGAGGCCATGTTGTTCAGACATGAAGATCGACTGGGTAAATGCCCTCTTCAAAGATAAAAAGATCAAACTGCACATCACACAAACAGCATCTCTATAAGTCTGAAAAATGAGAATAAAAAAGAGAGACAGGAGAAAACTCGTAGTGGAGAACCATTATCATCGTCACCACCAAGAAGCTTTGATGACAAAAATGACAATGACGACCAACCATGAGCTGAAGCACAACGACAGGTCATGATGAGAGAGTCACAGGTGAGGAAGGACGTCACTACCTGCACCACAGGCACATGTCCGTGTAACACGGCGAAAGTGAGGGGCGTCGCCTGCCGCGTTTCGGGAAAGACTGAGGGGTGCTTGTGCACTGAGTTTGGCACCTGGGGAAGGGACACAGGTGGGTGGGTTGGGTAGGTAGAAGGGAGAAAGGTGAGGGGGAGAGAGATATGAAGCCATTAAAACTACTACATGGCCTACGGAGCACAAGACAAGCAGCTGCGGGGAGGAGAGGGGGGACAGGAAGCTCTACAGGACAAACTAGAGTAATTAACTAGGAACCCTGGGGCTGCAGAGGACATCCTGTCACTGCGCTCGCCTTCTAATGAACACGATGGATTGATCTGTCTAGTTAGACCTAGTGCTCTCACTCTGATCTTTCCGCCCTCCTCCGCTGTGGGTTTCTCTGACATGGCTCTGACCTGACCTCTCTCAGACTCATCTCTGTGGTCAGGCTGCAATGACAAAGTGTGAGTCAAATGAAAGCGTGACGTACATGAGACACAGCCACATGAACAAAGCACAAAGGCACATATGCTGCTTCAGGAGGAACAAGGGAGAATTTGTGTTCACTAATGAGAGAAACTACAACATATATTTCACATTCATTAAAGGTTTATTGTAGATATATTGCTACCAGAAATAAAAGTTGAGTTTTCAACAACTATATCTCTTTTTGTTTCAATCAAAGACAGACCAGATTTTTGTTAATGCAAAAGTATCTAATAACATAAAAAACAAAATAAAAAACATCCTCCCCCTCTGATAATGTTTTTCTTAAGCCTGGCATATATTAATAAAAGTTTGACTTTATTCTACACATTTCACATTTCATTTCATTCTCAAAATGCAAAATAATAATGAAACAAAAAATATAAGCTGGTATTGTCTATGTAGTAACCCCCTTTCTTCAAGCCTAACACCCTAAAACCACATTGTCGTACATCAGTAATGGTGAGCAGCCTACCTCTGTCTGCATACATATTTCATATGTTTTACAATAAGCCCTCAATTCGAGTTTTGAGAGACACCCCTTAGGTAACAGCTTTGTTTTCTTGTCCTGTGCCCCACAGTCTTAGTCTTGTTTTCTTATACTGTTCCTTCATTTAAATAACAGTGGCAACCGTTAAGTAATTTATTAATACCTGAGGCTGCCCAGATGGTGAAAGAAACCTGTTTGCCCACATCAGAGACAAACAACCTTTGTCTTTAACTGATCAAAATGCAAACAGGATCACAACCAGGTGCAGAAAATGAATCTGAAAGTGGGTCTTTATGTTTTGGTCAGCAGTCCTTTGTGCTCTGGCCAGGGGTCATGCATGCAGTGGACAGCAGATCAACTCTGACACAATGGCTGATGGGACATGTTGTTTCTGGTGACTAACAAAGACCGTGAGGACCATGAGATCATGAGGCCTAAACTGAACCACCTCCTCTGAAGTCAGAGCTCAGAGTTAAAGAATGCCACCTCGATTCTCTGAAGACTCTGTGAGGAGTTCAGTTTGCTTTAAGTCAGGCCATCTGACGGAGAAAAAAATGACTCAGTAACAAACCTCTGCGTCATGTCTTACACTCTAAATACTGAAATGTAAGCGAGTTTCACAGCACATACAATTTCAAGCTGCTTATATGCTGCTATATATCCTCTAAGTGGCTGGGCAGTCATAGCCTCATGATCCTCAGCTCTGATACATTTAGACACATGATGGGAGAGAACATAGAAGGGGAGATGAAGGACAACATGATTGGTTTTCTCCAATTCAATACCACACATAGTTTTCAGTATTAAAAAATATTAAATCACTTTAGGACTATCAGAGAAACACTCTACATATTGAAGAATACAAGTTGTTAGGTCCACTTCTCCTTGACATATACAATGCTGATGTCTCCCATTAAAATTTAATTTCAAAATCTCTCATAATTTTCAGATTAAAAAAAAAAACTAAATATATTTCTTTTTATCTGATGAGGACAATGTGTGCTCCATTCTGCTCTGTGTGATTTTAATCCTTCCTTCATTTGACTTTGATCTGCCCAATGTCGAAACCAGAATAGCAGTAAGCAGTACTGACCTCGCTGTTAATATCCGCTCCTGCATCCAGCAGCATCTGTACCATGGCCTCGTCTCCACGGACACAAGCGTACATCAGCGGGGTCATCCCCTACACAAAGCACAGGTACAGAGAACAAGAGCGAACACGTCATTTCACCAGTTAAAGATACACTCACCCTTGTACTTCAGTTTCTATACATGAACTAAGTTTTACATTTCGTCATAGGACTTATTATGCACCTGTCCAACAGCTCAACCCTCTGCTATAAATGCAAAACACTCAAAGGTATGTTTTCCCATTTGTTTTGGTCATGTGATCACATCCAGGCAGTTTGGAAAGAGGTTCATTCTGTGATCCAGGAGGTTACCTGTGAACAGTTTGCACTATCTTCTTTGTTTTATCTGTTAAACCACATTATGGACATTTTTTTGATACGGGCACCACACCGCTGTTAATCATTCTTTTATCTCTGGCTAAAAGGAGTGTCTTGATGCAACAGTTTGATCCGGAGGTCACCATGGTCGACATGTGGTTATCACAGATATTGGCCCCTTCTCCCTCTGAAGAAACTGACTGATGACCTCTTTTTTGTATATACAATTCAAGCTAAGGTACAGTTTATTGTCCCACAGAGAGCATCACACAACATACTACAAACATTTGAGCACAGATCAGACACACACTTGCACAGATGTGCTTAAATTCACATGTTGAGTTTGCGACAGTTTCCCCCAAATAAAATAAAAACATATATACAGTAACAGCAAAGCCAATAGTTTAATATAATAAAACCAAATAAAATCAAACCAGTTTAAAATAATAAAACCAGGTAAAATCAGCCACTTTCAAACAATATAACCAAGTGTAAACAAGCTGGATATTAAATAGTCAGGTTGCAGTATCCTAGTCCGTAAATGTTGGAGGACAGGATAAATGAATTGTAATCTACAGTTTGGCATTCTGATCCATCGGCCTGAAGGCAGCACCTGAAATTCTGGGATCAGGATGTTCTATTGGATCATTTTGAATCTTCTGTGCCTGCCTAAGCACAGACTTCTCATTAAAAAAGGTGAAGAGGGTGCTGTTCTTTTTCCCCTATGATCCTCATTGCTTTTTTAAAATTATACTTTGTATATTTTCCTGTTTTTTTTTTGCATGTGTTCCTTATGTTGAAGGGTGTGTTTGTTGGTCATATTTAAATAATAATCACAAAAAAGATTTTAAGCATCTCATTTCATTGAGTAAGTTCCGTGTCAGACATTTGAAATTAGTTATTTGAACTTAAGTTTAACTTTTACAATAAAGTCAAACAAAGCCAAGCAGAACATTTGCACTGGTCTTAAATTGTATCCTTGACAGTTCCACTCACCTGAGGCACCTTGAGTTTGATGAAAGTAATATAATAATATTGATCGTTTTAAAGGATATGTTATGAATCTATATCTCCTCTGGGCCATCAGTCATGTCAGCAGACTGTGTTTGACAGAAACATACAGTACTAGACTTGTGTCTGAAAGGTTCTGCTAAGCTCAGCCCCAGACTAAATGTTGATTTTTTTCTCCTATGGAAAATCATGAGTTACACTTGCAGTTTTCCCCTGATGATTTACTGTACTGGAGGTGGGAGTCATGATGTAATGCAGAGCACCTCGGCAGGAAAGCTGCAGGAAAAATATAAGTCAGATAAAGCTTTAATATTCATGACTGTCTCTCTGCTTGCAAGTCTGCATGGTGCTCAAAGGTGAAGGAGCCACAGTTTACCAAGCAAACAAGATTTTCTGTTCCACAGGCTGTGTGTGTGCGTGTGTGTATCAGTGTAAATGTGCCTGCATATGCATTATTTAATTTGTTGACTAAGTCTCTAACCTGCTCACTCATGCTGTTGATACCATCAGGCCCCAGCAGGTTGACGGCCTGCTTCACAAGGTCCGTGCGTCCGCAGCTGAGCATACGGAAGCCCAGGTCCTGCAGGAACTTTGCTTCAGTTGAGGCAGCATCCAGTTTCCTCGAGGCACAGAAGCAGTCATCCGTTCTGAAGGGCAAAGCACACAAAGTGATTCACAGCACAAGCAAGATGGTTTTGACTGTATATTTTTCCCCAGAACACCTGACAAGTTTTATTTTTCATCACTACAGGGAGGAGGAGTGCGTGGGAAATACGCCTATCTTTTCATGCTCGGTGAATGAGCTTGTGTGCGAGTTCACGTGTGCCTGCTGGCGTGTTTTTATGTGCAGATGAAGGGGTTGGGTGCACACACGCTGTGCAGCCTGAAGGCAAGCACTCTGCTTACAGCCGTACCGAAGCTGACGGGGTTCGCAGTCCACTCCAGGCAGCAGCAGTCTGGCACCCTGCCGGACATCATCGCTGTCCACTGAGAAGCTGCGTCTGTGCTCAGCGTGGACCACAGCTACGCGCACCCACTCCATCAGAGGCGGCAGCACCATGAACGGCCTGTAGGAGGAGATAGAGGCACATGTTGTGGCCACCAGAGACTCACAGTGAACTTCAGTCACACTCAGTACTTAGTGTGCCCAGGCACTTGCAAGGAAAATCCACCTAATACAGAATTTGCATATGTTATTTTGGAGATCTGGCCCGGTATAGCGGATGTTTGAGAACAGGATGAACTCCGTCTAGAAGATGAAATCAAAGAGCCAAAACTAGCATGTCACAGAGAGAAACTTCGATGTGAGAAAATCAAAACTCAGCAAGATCATAACATAGATTATAGACCATAGATCACAGCAATATAAAAACGTACAAATTCTGTTTCATACAGTCTGAGTCAAGTATGAAAACTTGTGTCCACTATGTCTCGAAACTCTTCACTACTATTCTGCTCTGATGTACACTCTTAGAAATAAAGATGCTAACTAGAGCCATAATGGATTCTTCAGTTATCCCCATAGGAGAACCCAATTTGGTTCCCTCTATGGTATAATGGTATAACCCCAAAACGTTTTCACCTTCAAAGGTTTTATCTAGAACACACTCAGGGGGTTCTTCCAAAACCCTTTTTATATTCTAAGGGTATTATCTAGAAAACACTATCCAGGTTCTACAAAGAACCTTTTTATGTTCCAAGGGTTTTACCTTGAACCCAACCAAGGGGTTCTACCGAGAACCTTTTTATATTCCATGGGTTTTATCGAGAAAAGGGTTCTACTGAGAACCCTTTGACATTGTGGCATAAATAAAGTGTTTTATAGAACACACTCACAGTTCTTAATGGAACCCTTTTCATCCAAAGAACCAAAGCTTTTCTTCAAAAAGAAAAGGGTTCTTCAGAAGCAAATATTTCTAGGTAGAAACTTGGCCCCGCAGGTAGAACCCTTTCAGAACCCTCATCTCTCGAGTGTAGAGACCTAAAGCTTGACAGAATGATGTTTATTACTGTGTTGATGCTGTTGAGGCTCAGCTGGCGACACTGAAGAAGCTCATATCTACAAACCACACACAATGTATTGCAACACATGGTAATGCATTGCAATAGTTTCTCTATGGCTTAAAATGCATTATGATGCTAAAACAGTCATAGGGCATTACATGCATCATCATAACATTTTACAGGGAGAGCACTGAAATTGCTCTGCTTCTAATCTATTTTGCATGACATCATAAGGTCTTGTGAAGATAATGGTGCCCCATGTAAACATAATGGATGGAGACTGTGGTTACTGCATGCCAGCACACAGTATTTAAGACAGCGCACTATCCGCTTAAAGTAAACAAAGGGTTTGTTGGTATTTTTCAAACCTAGCGTACTGTGGCACTTACACAGAGGCAGGATACCGTAATACAGCTGACCCTGACACCAGAGCTAAGAGTGAACGGCGTCAGAGAGAAACGTGGAAATGCTGCAGCACAGAGAAAACAGAACCACAACTCATTGAGAGAAAATCTCTTAGTGAGAACTCTGGCTCTGCATGACCCACGGCCCCGACGTTCTTGGATGTAAATATGCAAAATACAAGCGCGATGATGACTATGAATTAATTAAATAGGTCGTCTTCCTGCCTTCCTGTTTATGTCTTTTCTCCACCCATCCTGCGTCAGTGTTTACTGCAGCCACGTGGAATCCATATGCATGAAGATACATATGCATGATGTCACGTTTTGACCTTCATTACTGTACTGACAGCATGTTATGGATATAAATACACACATTATCTACTTAAACAAGACAATGAGCTGCTATAAATACATGCAAAACAGAATCACCATTAGTGCATAGCTATAGAAAGGATTATGGTGAGACAAGTAATGCCTTACATGGCTGTAGGTGTAACACAATACGAAGGCTGTTATTGACTATTTTTGACTATAATTCATTACAAATAAAATATAATTAAAAATATAGATATAGCTATATTAAAAAACAAGACACAGGCTTTAAAGGGACATTTCAATCCCAAATCAAAAATGCATATTTTTCTTCAGGACTGTAGTGCCTCTTGATTCTGAGTTGCAGAATTTTGGAACATATAGGCCATACTGTACAATGTCTGCTTTCTCTCAAATATAATAGAACTAAATGGCACTCAGCTTGTGGTGACCAACAGGCAAAGATCTCAAATCATGACCCAGTTATTCAAGATAATACACAGACCTTGTTGTGGGCAGTTTCATGTAGGAACTACTTTATTTATTTATTTATTTTTTTTACCAGACTACAGCCACAAACAGTAGCACAGAAGGAAGGAAGACGGAAGCGTGCATGAGAAATGTTATTTTATTTTATGAGAAATTTTGACACCTTTTTTTCTTTTTGATATCACAATCTCTAGACGGTTTTCAAGTGGACAACAATGCAGGTGCACCTAACGCAGAGAAGAGCCGCTTGAGACTGCTCTGTCCAGTTCTCCTAACACATTCATACTTGCATCTCCTCCTTCTCAGTGAGTGAGAGACAGAGACAGAGTAAAGGAGAGTAATACTGCTGTCAGGTTTTAAAAGAAAGGGGCACATCTTTTCTATGGTAGGAGCAATCTAACTAACATACTAAATATTCATTTTCTGTGCATTGTCATCCATTTGAAATTGGACCATGTGAGGCTAAATGCTGTGGTCCCATTGTGTTTGCCAGCAAGTGTCAGTTATAGGTCATCTGTGATGTGTACTCCTGCCTTTAATGCGTGCCATTCCCCCACTCTCTCTGCCCCCTTTCCTGTCATATCTTCAGCTGTCCTATAAATTAAAAAAGGCATAAAAGAACATTTACAAACATTTAAAAAATCACCAGAATGCAGGAAACTAAAAATGCTGAAAAATAAAAAAGTGTATGAAACTCAAAACTTTCTGGAGGAGGACCCTGCTTTGGTTTCAAAGTCCTCTCTATATTTGCGGTCTAAAAGTTGGCAAGTATACGCACAATGTAAGCATCAATGGCGTCCACCTCAGCTGAGCTGTCACGTTAGCACCACTCAGCTAGTCGCTGGCGGTCTGCGCGGTGAAACGGTTGGCAGGTGTAGCTGAGTAATATAAAAATAGTTCCTAAATAAAAATGCTCACAATGAGCTCTGTGGATTATCTTGAGTAGCCGAGTCATGGTTTGTGGAAAGATACACTGCTCTAAAGTTTTTAAAATGTATTTTTTATTGGTGCTTTGAGCGCCAGAAGCTTAGTGCCATCTATACCCATTATATGTATTTGAGAGAAAGCAGATCTCTCAACAGCCGATATCTCCAAAACTCTGCAACTCACACCATCTGGGTGGATAAACAGCACTGCAGGTGAGAGGAAAAACATGCAGTTTTGATTTAGGGTTGAAATGTTTTATAGCTTATTTATTCATTTTTAAACTAATCCATTTAAATGGTGTGTATTAAATCTGACAATTTAATTATCTTATAGTATATCTTGTTGATCATATAGAACTGCATGCAGATAATAGCATTAACAATCTGTTTGGTTTCATGGGGGAAAAATCATCTTTGAAACATTTTGTTTAAATGCTACTGAAGAAATAAGCTGGTCGCGTGTTTTGTATGAGCTGTCACTGTATCTATTCTGTGTGTTGATGTAACTTGGTTCAGTCCTCCGGGATTTACTGTTCAATACATCACTTTACAAAGGATGTCTTACTGCCCGGACTGTCCTTGACACACGCCCGGCCCACATCTGTCACTCACTGTTAATTAGTCACTCATCAATGCTGCTCTGAGTTGACGTGAGGATCTTTTAATAATAGTTTGATCTTCTAAGAAGTGCGAACCCCTTTGTTTCACTCACTTCAAAGGAGCCTGACCTGCAGCCACGTGATGTTATTGGTTCCACAGACTTCATTAAAACAGCACACAACACCTAATCAGAAGGCAAGGAACGTATAATGGCAATACATACCCAGCAGAGACACCAGTTCACAAGAAGTTCAAGGTCTTTCTGTTTCCATGCAAAGCTCTTTCAAGAACTGCAATGATTTGGGCTCTGGCAATGTGCTTAAGTATGTGTAAAACAAACATATATGGATGTGATTTTTATTCCGAATGGTGATTAGAGCTAAAGCAGGCATAAGTTGGACTCCTGGGACACACATGAACCGATAACTTGCTCCACTGCAGGCGATAAAGTCTGGAGCCCCTGAGGAGGACTGCTCAGGCTCAACTGTCAGCTTTTCTTCCCACCTCTGCTGGGAGCTGACAGGGAATTCCACCAAACCGTAGGAAATACTGAACAGGTCGAGGTGTAAATGCTACAGTGGAATAAAAAGAAATAGCTCATAAATTCAGCAGAAAGAGCGTTTCATGAGTAGAAACTGGGCAGATTGTATTCGAGACTGTTCTGTGCTGTCCTGACTTGTGGGAAAACTAAAAAGTGTCCAAAAACTACAGGATGAAGGATCAAGGGAATTAACACCATGGAAACATTGCCTAATCCTTATGTCATTCATGCATAAGTCACCAACACAGTCCTACAGCTGCCGGCTGATAATGCCCCACTATGTCAGTGGTGGTGATTCTAAATACTGACTGAGCACGAGTTTGTGCACGCCCGCTTCCTGCCCCTGCTCAGGTCACCCAGAGGGCTCACTCAAGTAGCCAATAAGTTGACAATTCACTTATACAAAACTGTGCTTTCCTTCCAGAGGAAAACATCTGGTGTGCCATTTCAGGGGTGAGCACAGAGAGCCAGAAATATAATAAAAGTCTGCTGAGGTGTACAGTTACAGCACAATGATCTCTGCAGTTCTCTACATAAAGAACATTACCACCGGGTAGTGTCTGTGAAGTTATAGGCTGAGGTGAAAAGGAGGACAAAGCAGGGCTGTAAATAGTGGATAACTAAAGGGAGTTTCCACCTTTTATCATGGTGTTTTATTAATGTCCCAGTGAACATTAAATGTGCAATATTTTTAATGTCCCACAGTATAAAATGGGGTGAAGGGGTCTGATGGACTAATCAATACCAGACGATTCTATCGCTGTGCCTTGCTCTGGGTTAAAAAACCTTACTGTATAAAAACACAAAACATTTCTCACTGCTGTCATATATGATATCGTCATACTACAACTGACAAGTAGGTGATCCTCCTGTTATATCTCCTCTCTCATTCAGACCACAGGCTCCTGGGTGGAAGTCCCATATATTCCAACGACACCAGTTTTAGTTTTAGTTTTTTCAGTTGACATGGCAAACTTGTTAACAAACATATGCCTACTTACATATCCCGCAGATGCGTAGCAACATTAGCATTCATTTGGAGTCATGTGTGTGTCCCCCTGAAAAATGTAAATGTTATATTCATCCTCTTTTTAGCTCTGTTTTTGGTCTCCACCAACTCCTCAGAAAAATATCTTGGTCTTTAGCTGCTGTGTACAGTAGGTTTTTACTGTGCTTTTTGTTGAAAACTTCTTTTGGCTCCTCCTTGTGCTAATTTGCAAAATCAAATGCACCTGAATGAAAACGACCAATCAGGGCCAGGAGTCTCTAATGCAGGTAGCTCATATGGAGTTTTCAACCCAAAACGTTGGTATTTGGCAACCTGGGAATGAAATTCAACAATCAACTATCTTTCTACAGAATTGCTTACCCCAGCTTTAAAGCCACTTCATGTACAAATATCTACACATTCTGTTTGTGAAAATTAGACAACTGCTGCAGCCTATTTATTGCTTTCAGCCCTACTTTCACAATGTCCCAAGAGTGTGAAGGCTCTTGTCTTTCTTTCTTTGCGAACAAGAACTCACCAACAATGTATTAGACTCAACACATTTCCACTTCCTTATCCTGTCTTTGGCTCTCATCCCCAAGCTGTTCCTAATGAAGTAGTAAATATTTTAAAAAGGACCACAAATATCCAGTTTCACTGTCAAAAAGGCTCAGTATAAGTTCCTCAAACAGCTGGACACTGTAGGCTTTAGAAAACGTAAAAGTACAAAAAGAAGTATGTTTATTGGGGACTGGATTAATACACATTTGGCCCAGGTTTGTCATAAAGAAGGAACCTGTCACTCAACAGTCTTTGGACAGAAGCATTGCTCATTTTAGTCTTTTCATTTGACTGGTTGACAACAAACTGCAGGACAACTTCTGTTAATCTCTAGTTTGTCTTTCACTGCTCTGTGTATTTGGAGATCCTCTTTATATTTTATTTACATGTTTGTTTCTTACCTCTCTGTTTGTAGTGTGACCTTGGACGGCTCTACGTTGGGGTTCTCCCACTCCATCTGAGGGCAGTGCATGAAGTAACACAGCGTGTAGATCGCCTCAGGCTCCCAGTGAATTACACTGCTTTTCTGGTGGATCGGCGTCCCATTGTTGTGGTTCTTCATATACAGTGGCTGTAGGTAGTGCATGGCCCTAGACACCAGGTCACCTACACACACACACACACACACACGATAGGGGGAAACACAAAAGGACCATGAGTAGAGAAAAAGGAATTTATATGCGGGCACAAGGGTGAAAAGACAGGAATATTTTGAGCACACGGCCTTTGAAAAGACGTCTGGGAATCATCCTCATTCCTTCCAGCCCCCTTAGAGCTCACTCTGTCAGGGGAAATCGAGAGTTTCCACCACACCACAGTCTGGAAAAAGACAGGGTTCATCCCGGTCCTTTCTGCACGGCTCACGGAGGGAGAGCAGAGGATGCTCAGGACTGCACTGTGTGAAGGATGAATATTTATGGATAAACATTAGCTACTCCAAGCTATTTCCCCTGCATAATTTGTCAGTACTTTAAGGTCATCCAGTTGGGTTTAAAAAAAATCAAAGCTGGAGAGGACTCTGCTAATAAAAATTTGAATATTCTCTAGGCGGGTTTAAAAGAAAGTAAACAGTTCTTGGAAAAGCATGTTCGGCCCTGTTTTTTTTTTTATATACTTGAGGGACGAGACAGATAGCCTTTTGGTGCAGCGAAATCAGTTCCTAAAAAATCTAGAGATGAGTTTGAAAGTTCTTTCACAGCCAGCCTGATAGTGGAGAGTACCATCCACTTGAAGAAAACACTGTGACTGTGGCACCTCAGTTATTGAGTGGCACAGTGTGCTTACTGGAAAAACAGCCCTGTATTATTACAGCACGGACTCAAATCCCATTTCACTGAATGCTGTCAGATTTCTGTCGCTTCTCCTTCCTGTCTAGACCCAGTGCACTATGAGAAAATGTAATGAAATTCTGAAGCGGGGTCAGTGTGAGAAAACACACTCAGTGTCATATTGTTCCGGTCAATTTGATACTATTCAAGGCAAAAAAGTAATAGAGCACGATGCCACTTGGTTCCCTGGTCTAAATGAGCTATACTGTATGTGTGTCTATACAATACAGGATGAGAACAAACAGTCATTCCCCTGGACAAAAGGGTTTGTTTAGCATCAAAATTGAGCTATTTGGTGCTTGCCAAAATTCCATTTAGCCTGAACAATGTGAGAGGCGAGTGTGAAAAGGGATGCCTGAATGAGGGGAGAGCATTCATGCAATAAAACAGTCAATCTCTTAGCTGTCCTTTGGGAACAGTGGGGCTGCGCTGGTAGGGAACTGTGCTGGACAACATCTCTGACGCAATGAGGAGGACATATTATGACAGGAGAGCCATGCAAACTTAAAGGGATAGTTTGGATTGTTTGATTTTGAGTTGTTTGAGGTACTTATCAATAGTCAGTGTATTACCTAGATGTCAGTCATCATGCCCCCGGTTAGGAGAAGCAGAGAGGAGCACCAGCTTATTCACAATGCAGCCATTTTTTCTGGGAAGGTAAAATGCTGCTATCTAAAGTATACTGCTGTACTGCTTTGTTTCAGGTTGTAAGTCATATCAACGTACAAAATCTGACACATTTTTGTCACATCCCCAACTCCTGATTACTCAGCAGCTGAAAAGACAATGAATAGGGAAAATCTAGAGGGACATTGGGCCATATTTCAAGCTCAATAACCCATTAGCGACCATTATACAACAGCTAATGTTGGCATTAACTGTTTAGCTAACGTTGGTCTACCATTTGCATAGACAAAATCAATCTTTTTTTTTCATTTACTTTGCAGAACACAGGATTTGCTTATCTGTCGCTGCCTTGGTCTGTTATTTTGCGTATGTTATTGTGTGACTTTGGTGCATCCAAACTATCGCACAATAACAGACTAACTAACTAATCTACAGGCAGAAGCAGACCAGCAACCCGTGTTCTGCGAGGTAAAATGACATATTTCACCTGTGGATTTTGGTTGATTTGTAGAGAGCGATATTGGCTTCTATAAGAGAAGTTTCCTGTCAGAAAAGGTTGTCTGACAGCAAAGTAAAGCAGTGAAAATATTCTAAATATATAGCATACACTTAAAATGAAACTGATTTTTTTAGGTGGACCTTTTTTAAGTGGCCAAAATGTGTTTTGCTGCTGACCCTGTCCACAGCAGTTACGTCCGTGCTGGTGCCCCTCGACCGACATTTACTGTAGGTGATACACTGACTATCGTTGGGTACTTCATACAACCCCCACTTCAAATAATCCGGACTATCCCTTTAATATCAAGGCCCTGCAGTTTCCGTCTGTCGCTATCTGTTACTCCTCCGGCGTCTTTCTCTTAATTGTACCAACGGGGATACAGATAAGCTTGTAACAGTGCCCAGTTAAGCTTGGTAAGGGGAGCTGAGGTGGTCAGCAACAGACAGGTCTCATGTCTTATTAATGCTGGCCTGTGACATTTCTTATGGCAGCAGAGGAAGCAGGCAGGGCTGAGGAGGAAGATTATTTCTAACACTGAAGGAATGCAACAGTAGTGAAGCAGCAGCAGCAGCTTAACACATGAAGTGAGATTACTGCTGCTCCTTCAGCAGGTGTACACAGAAATTACTGCTGGAGAAGGATTAACTCGTTGTTTTCATCGACAATATACCAGCACTAGGATCCAACCGATATTAGATTTTTGTGGCCAATGCCGATTATGATACCGGGGAGCAAAAAATTCTGATATTGATATACATCAGGGCACTGAAACAGTAAACTTTTACTGGTATTTTAAATAATTATAAATACCTAAACTATAACTGATAACTAAATAAACATAGATAACGCATATATCTGTGAACAGAATTAAGAAAAAAATCAAATATACATAAAATTCTGCCTATTAAGCTAAAAAATAAAAAACAATCTGCATTATGTTTTGTTATAGACTGATACAACGGTGATAAGACAGTATCAGGCTGATCATATTGGTCAACCTATATATTGGTCTGCTCTAATCATAAATAACTACAAATAAAATAACACAAATAACAAAAAGAACAAATATTTTAAAGTTGACAAAAGAAAAGCAATCAAATGTACCTTAACCAGTGCCTCTGAAAATATGAAATAGTCATAAAAAAATAAATGTGTCTTTAAAAAAAGGGTTTTCATATCAGCGCATATTGGACAACATACGTGCTGATACTGATAGAGACCAATATGGTGTAGTAGTATATAACGATAGGCCACTATGGGTCAAATAATGTTGGCTGACCAACATTATTGGCCAACCGATATATCTGTCTGGCTCTAACCAGCACAGAGCCGGGAGGAGTCTTTGTTTTCACCAAATAAGAGGAAGGAGAGAAAAGGGTACAGAAGTTTAATAAGCTACAGCGTCAATAGCCTTTTCATTATAGGATTCAAGCCTTTAATCAATACCTCATCCTGGGTAATTAATTCTTTATGCTAACAAGAACAGGACATACACAGCAGATCCTGCTCCTCAGGTACCTCAGCGATTACCTTTTAGCGGCGGAGCAATGCTCCCTCTTTGTTTTCAAAGCTTAAAAATCCCCTTAGATAACTGAAATCACACAAATATGCCAGTTTCCAGTGTATAATGGCAGTGCTTTGATTTATGAGGGATTTTATGAGAGTTGGCACCTTTGAGGTCAGTTACGGGCAACGCAGCTCCCACATAACAACCAAACTGCTCATTACTTCAGAGAATGTGAAGGCTGTTTAATGTTTAATGGTGAGAATGGAAGTAGACTCTGTAAAAATTAACTCTCATTTCTGATGGAGCAGTTATATTCATTCTTATAGGTAAATAAATACGCAGTAACCAGCTTTCCTTTTGGGTATTGATGAATGCATCCAGGCTGCACTATGCAGTTGCTGCCATCATCAGACTTTCTGTGGTTCAATTATTTGCTGCTATGCAGTCATGATTACATTTAATGGTCGCCTGTGGCCATCCTGACTCAACAAGATGCTCAGCTATTCTTCCTGCTATTACTTTTGTCCATTTGAAAACAGCCACCACCTACCACAGCATATCAGATAACACAAAGGGCACAGACACTACCTTTATGAAGCAGTTCCATCTAAATCTAGTTAGGTTAATGTGAAAAGCCTCAATGAGAATGAAAGAAAAAAAATAAAAAAGAGAGAAGAAAGACAACAGCTTAACAAAAAACCTGCTGAATTGCTCTCTTTGAATATAAATATTCCTTTTAATGTTGTACCAGGAGTGGAACTCGCAGTAAGAAGGTCTTTCCTCATCATTACCCGTTTCTTCTTTACTGGCAGAGTGACTTTGCATTATAAGAACTGAGGAGTCATACATTTGTACAAGTGATGTACATCACTGATCTGTTGATCCCACATGGGTATACTTCACTCTTCACTAGCACACTGTTAAACGAAAGGCTACTATTGTTGTTGAATAAAGGAAAAAAAAAACATAGACACTGAAGAATTGCAGTAAATTATAAGCTCTTCAATGATTGTTGTTGAAACTCCTGTAAATTTCATGTTTCATCCTCAGCTGAGTCCATTTCACTTGTAGAATTATTGACATGATCAGATTATATCAGCTAGTAGTATTTTTTTTAATTTTTATCCATCCTTAATGTTGGCAGGTATAATATGTAACATTTCCGCATTAAAATATAAATATATACATATAGACATATTGACACTTACATTATCCAACGTTGTTCAAACACAGAGAAATCAATCATTTTTCAAGGCCACGGTGCATTCCCTGCTAGCCATTGCTAGCTTTACGACATCATCAAATGCCTCTTGTTATTGTTTTAATGTGAGAGACCACTAGCAGCAAAATTTACATATTGTGCATCTAAGCAACGCATTGATTAGAAGGTACTGCTCAAAGTTAAAAGTTACCCAAAGGAACAAACATGGTGACGCTGGAGGAGGCTGCAATAATGCACCTCTTGTGAAAGAGGAAACAGTGAAGGCAGAATTTCATGGCAACATGTGGACAAAGATTTTTTTTCCTCTAAGATTACCAATGGGAGAATTGACAATTAACACCATTCAAATACTTCTGGACTTTTAAAACTTCTTCATCATGTCCTGTGGTTGTGTCTCACTTTAACTATATTGGCTACACTGCTACACTGTCCCCACGACTTCTGGTGCTGCTCTGTTTTATCCGTATCCATGAGCATGCAAAAAACGTGCACAGACAAAATAAATGCAGAGTACGGACAGAAGGCTCTGTCCGTATCTGTATCTAACATTAAACATAAATTAGCCTTTGTAACGGAGAGAAACTTGGATTCGCAAGGTGCACTAGCCCACGAAGCACTAAAATCATGAAATTGTTCCATTTCATAAAAGTTTCTGATACTTTCATCAGATACATATCTTCACAGCAGATAAAAAAAACCCCATCTGCACGCTCTTACTGCTGCCACAACAAGAAAATGATCTGTGAAAGGTATTACTGAGAGTACTGACGGCCATTAGAAGCATCTGTTAGTTCTCAGCTGAAACATTTACAGGAAAACAGTCGTGACTCCATCACACAAGACCGGAGAATAAAGCGAAAGATGAAAAGCATCAGATGACACAAAGAGTGAAAGATTTCTGTAACAATTTGTGGAACTCTAAAAGGCTTTTTCCCACCTTTTCCTTCCTTCCTTCTTGAATTATGATGTTCTGGAGTGTTTTTTTAACCAGCATTAATAGCTAATACTGTATGACAAAGAACCCACCAGGGAATGTTAGGCTAAACATGAATTATTAATACCGGCATTATTATTTTAGTGCCAAATATAGTTGCAGGTAATAAGATTTGCGAACAAGTTAAAAGGCCATAATGATCGTGACAAAGAAGTCTAAAATCCAGCTACAAGTCTCCATTAGTGGAATTAAAGACTCGTTTTATGGAAGAGAAAATGTGATGTTTGAAAGGATAGCACAAAAAGTCTAAATCTGTGTGATTTGGTTAGAGGTAGTTCACAGATACAGTATTTTGGGGGAATATTACTTTTTTCCCAGAATAAGACAAAAAAAATCTTTAACGCAGACCTTTTTTGTGTATTTGGTGTAGTCTGAAGTCACGTCAAACATCAATATTAGGCTATCTTGGCTCAACAGTTGAGGGTCCGTGGGATCAAATAACACAAACATGTTCCCGTAGACATCGAGGAATTGAGTGAAATAAGCAAGCAAACTTATCTAAAGCTTTTCAAAGCTTTGTCTAAAGTCATGGGTGCACTGCTGCTAGAGACTGATGGAGGCGTGAGAATACAGTATGGTGGTGATTAAATGTGTCAGATGGGAACAGGAAGTGTGAAGCAATTGAGGAATGAGTTTATAGCAAGTTCGTTTGAAAGAGGACATTATCAAAACAATTGATAAGTAAGCAATTTTTTGTTTTTGTTAAGTTAGAAGATTCTCATTCTCATTAGTACTGTATTCATTATTATTATATATGTTATTCTCAAATTTTGAAAAATGAGGTTATACTGTGTTGACAGAAATTAACGTAATATTCAGTCTACTGCTGGTTCTTCTAATAGTATTAGAGTGAGATTTCAGTGCATGATGCTGCCAGAGGTCGTGTGGTTTGAGGCCAGAAAACATATCAACCTGCACCGAGACGTCGCTGCCGTTTGATATTTAATATTTTCCAGCTGTATAGATTTACATATATGTATATATTTATGTATTTTGAATGCTCCACCCATCAGCAACACTGTGTCTGACATATTTGAAGCAAGACCGTGTCAGGCATGACTGAGTGATGATGACACACCAAGAGCCCTAATAATTGCAGTATTTGCGGGTCTGTCATTTCAAATATGCTAATTTGGCATTTTGGCGGAAGGGAAAATGAGAAAATACAAAGAGGTAAATCAGCGGCAAACCTCTAAAATTGAGTCTAAATGCCAGTGCAAAACACCGTCCCTGCATAGGATGAAAAATTCACCGCGCTGCAGCAGCAAATGTTATTTTTATTCCACGATATTCATTTAAAAAGAATCAAACTCTCATCTGTCTTTCTCTCTAACCTTCCCATCTCGTATTCTTTTTCTGTTTCCCATCTTGCTCTCTGTCAAATATACTATGTGACAACCTGATAGTGCAATCATTGCCCGCTATTCGCTTTTCTCAATTATTTATTTTTTTCATGCTTGGGCTGTGTCTCTGTGTTTGCAAATCCTATAGTTATTTACAGAATTCCTCTCCACAGCTGATAACATTACCACTGGGCTAAGCTCTGCTATTATCCATCAGCCGCTCTGTTGTCTCAGAGTGTGTTTGCACTGTCAACACAACAGAATGAGTCCTTGCTTGACCTCATCAATACAACATGGACAGCAGACTGGCGATTTGCCTCAGTGCTGCACCCCACCCCACCCACCTCCGTCCTGAGAAAACATACAGTGAGGAGAATTGGCTGGCTGTTTGCTCTGATGATAAATGTTTACATTAGATATACAGAAAATGTTTTTGCAGCCTTGTCTTGACATTCCGATGCCATGAAAACAGAAACAGACCCCTTCCCCAAGATTTTGCTTGAGGATTTTTTTTTATATTGTCATGCACATTAGGAAATAGTCTGTGCTTATGAGACTGGATTTGTTATTCTTCTGTCAGAGGACACTGCAGCACTGAAATGAGCTGCAGAGTTGCACGCAACCAAGAAATAAAACCGTTCATCACTTCCAATGAGCATCTTGATTCTGTGATTATATCTGATTACATCAAATGGGGAAACAAGAAGTTGTGTTTTCAGTAGTTTGGTGTGAAACACAGCTTGCCAGTGCAGATTAGTTTAAGCTTTATGAAAGTTTGTCAGAAAGTTTCCCTCTAAACAATAAACTCTGTCCAACTTTGGGTTATTACAACTTTTTTGTGTTTGCGGACAAGAGGGTAAAAAATAATCAATATGTAATTTCTTGAATTATGCAGAAAACTTATTATTATTATTATCACTATATAAAACTACCCCCTAAAGCCTATGTAAATGACTTCTGAACTGTATAAATGTATTCAGAAAGCATTGTGATGCCCATTATTCTTTGAATAATGAGTAAATTGGGAGAGGAAAGACATTCAATTAACTTTTGGAGGGCTTGTCAAACTTACAAGCTAAAATCATTTTTTAATGAATGGCTGTAGTTCATTAGAGTTGCTCTCTTTGACAGTGCGACTCCCACTGATTCACATTCATTCAAATAGGCACAAACACACACACACAGCAGGATTATGGTACAGTGATTTACTGATAGTGCTGGACAATATTTGTGCCTTATTAAACATCACATTATTATAACAGCCAATAATGTCGTCCAACACAAATATGAAGGAGACTTCTTGTTGATCAGAACTGAACACCTTCAGGCTTAACAAGCCTGAGACTGGGTTGTTCAAACAAAGATTGATTTAGTCAAAGATTAGTTGTCTTTAGAATTTTAGGCTTAAAATAAGTAAATCTAGATTCAAAATTAAGCAGAGCTCTGTTGCACAAAACAGAACTAATCTCAGTAAATCCATTTTAGCTAGTTTTAAATTTTAGTGCAACAAAATTTAAAGTTAAATCATAATTTAATCCAGGTTCAAAAGTTAAACAAACATGTTTGCATGCTCATATGCTACTTAGCACTAAGCACAAAGTGCAGTTTAGGATGACAAGAAGGTTTTGCAAGTATTTGTTGGACATACAAAAATAAAGGACAGATGACAGCACTTGATTAAAGGTTAGGGGATCACCAAACTTATTCACATTCATCCTGAGGGGGACATGAATGTGTGTACCAA
>JAJHUR010134211.1:1351-34994 GCA_027495735.1 Lutjanus campechanus
AGAAATAATACCAAAAAAAAAAAAAAAAAGATGGAGAGTGACACTTCCTCAGGAATCAGGGGTGCTCATTTTATTTTCTGGTGCTTGCCAGTATCCATGACAACAGCTGCCTTGACAGGGCGTGCATATGGCGCAGCTCTGCCAGCTGGTGGGAACAATGTTTGAACTAGTACATTGAGATCCTGAGCAAACAAGAGGAGAAGACGGGAGAGAGAGAGGCAGTAAAAAAAATGAGAGGGAGGAGAATAAAAAAAAAAGTTGCCATGTCTTAACCCCTCAGGGAACGCAGCCACCCCCCTGATCAATTATGAAAAGACAGAGCTGATGGGGGTGGTGGTGCTGGGAGGGGGTCTGCTGTCTGTCTGGGTGCTCAGGAGGAGCCAGGCTTTCTGAACCAAAGTAAACAAACACATTACACTGGCACTGGGTCCTAACTGCATTGATCCGTCTCCTTGGTAAGAGGGATAGTCGCCACCACTTTATATGTGTGTGTGTGTGTGTGTAATGTGACATCTGTAAGCTGAGCCATTGCCTTTCTCTAGAAGAGAGGATCTCAACCTTTTGTAACTTAAGACCCACTTCTGATTGTTAAAAAAAATTCTGAGGACCACCCTCTCAAATAAGTGAGAAAAAACATATAAAATGACAAATAAAGGAGACAAAATTGGCTAATTATGCCATTATGGTTATAGTTCCTCACCACACACTTTGGAGCTTTTACTTTTAATTGTCTCCCACGTCACTTTTTTTGTTTCAAAATCTGATACATTTCCATCTGAGGGAATATTAGCTAGCTAACTGTGACAAAATAACATACTAGGCTATATACACACATGGGTGTAAGTAGCCAGAGTAGCTAGTCTACCTGGATGGAAAAAGCCACATGGGCTGTTTACACCCTGGGTGCAAATAACATTATGGGCTATGGACACCAGGGTGCTTGTCTCTGAAGGTGCATCTGCCTTTAAATTATCATGACATAAAAAATTGTTTCTATTTTTTTGTAACAGGCAACAGTTCAGAAATAATATTTAAATATCTACATCTAAAATAGTTCATAGATTTAGGTTTTTTGGCCTGATATTGGCCTATCACAGCAATATCGATCTATATCAGTATGGCATATGCTGTGTGAAATGCACCTACATGAAAACTTTTATTTTTTAACATAATATAAAGCAGATTATTTTTATTTGTTAGCTTTATAGGCAGCAGTCTGTGTATATTTGATCCTTTTCTTAATTCAGGTTTTACATGTTTTGCTCTATTTGTGTTTTTTTTCTGTTTCAGTTATTTAAAATGATTAAAAAAAAAATACATGTGAATGTCTCTGTTTCATGTTTGAATTCTACATTCTTTATAAAGAATATTGGCTTATATATCAATATTGGAATTTTTGAAAACTCTGTGATATTAGTATTGGCATAGGCCCATAAAATACAGTATCGGACAGGTCCTAATAAAAGTATAAATCTTCCTCCTACTAGTCAAGCACACATCACTCACATGTCACCCATGAATGGTGTCTCTACAGGGGCACACATGAGGGGAGCTCCCAGTATATTTTCTATTTTGTAAGGGGTCCTTGGCTGAAAAACTTGACCTCTAGAACATACACACACTGACAAAAAGTTGCCTGTAGCGCGCACTTAAGTACACATCAACACTTGCACATGCAGCTCTGTATCCTGTAGACGTTCTCAAAATGGACGGGAAATCAAACGCTTCCTTTTACTGAAGGCAAAAGACAAAACAAATTCCTTGAATGCGGCCAATCACTTTGCTAATTAAAACAAGAGGCCTAATTAATCTCACCATGATTGGTGAATCAAAGTAATTATAAGGTTTATTGAGTCCTGCACACAGTAGTTAGAGGGAAGGCTGCCTGATGAGTGTGACCCGACATAGCTGTCAGGAGGAAATGTTTATCCATGTGTGAATCAATAATGACTCGCTGTGTTATATCCAAAGTCAAGAGAGCCACTCGATATATTACACACGGTCAAGAGGACAAAGAAAGAGATGTTTTTAATGGCACTTCCAATATCCATGCCAGGTAAATATGGCAGGAGGTGCAGGTATGAGAGGTGACGCAGAGAGATCAACTACACTCGGCTTATTAGAAGAGAAGTCTGCTCAGACTGCATAAAGAGCGCTTCTGCAAACATAACACAGACCCCTATCAACACTGGCCAAACTTTTCCAGAGTGGTTTGTCGTGCCTGAAACTGTCTGTCACCTCTTCCGTGGAAGAGGGGTTAGCCATTTTTCTGAGAGACAGTGTGTGGAAGGTAAGGGAGAGGGGGGGAAAAAAAGTCCTGTCCCCTCGCTTTCGCTGGCTCTGAGTATTCAGCCATTACAGTAAAAAGCACCAATTTGTGCCACCCACTTCCCACTCCACAGAGATGGCAAGCTGAAGCCCATCTCGAAGCACAAAAAAGCACAAAATGCCAAGGAAAGTCATCAAAAGTTTGCTGAAGAGCTGCTGGAGCGGACAAAAACACAGACGAGTGCGGGCTGCACCGTCTATTTAACCTGGGTTGCTATGCAAGAAAAAATGACATCCCCAGTCTATTAATGCACACATTGTATAAACAGCACAATGTGACACATTCTTTAGAATGAGAGCGCGAGCCAGACGGAGGGAGAAAAAAAGAGCCAGACCCTGCTATATAAATAACAAGGCACTCAGAGGCATATTTGATGTTGATATCCATCACTGAGGTTGGAAAAGAGGAAAAAAACAAGAGGAGGGAAAATAACACACAGAGCGACCGAGACCGCGACATGGGGATCCTTATGAAAATAAGATTCAGCCCAAATGGATCTGGTGTAATTGGTTTCAGATAGTGAGGTCAGGGGAAAGGCGATACAGGCAACTATTATGCGAAACGGACTGAGAAACAAGAATGTTTACACAGGCATTCCTCTGCTACATTAATAGGCATGCAGAGATCGCTGGAGAGGGGAGAAAAGGAGGGTGAGAAGAGACTGACTGACAGAGAGGGGATGAGAGAGAGAAAAAAAAACACATCAGCCATCCATTCATCCCCTCCTTCCCCTCCCACTATCCTCCACTCTCCCCCAGCCCCAGTGTTTAGACTCCACACAGAACGGGGTAATAAGGAACACCTATCACAATGCACCTTTGTAAGGAGCATGCAAAGATCTTAAACAAGCATGAAATACATTAGCAGGCCCTGCAATACTGGGCCAAAGCATTACAAATCTCCAGATTGCTTATTGTGTGTGGTGGAGAGGAGGGAGGGGAATAGAGAAATAAGCCATCCAGTATGAATGTCACTCTTTCAAATCCACCTGGAGACTGCACGATATGCAGCCATGACATTGGAATTGGATATATCTGAGGGACTGTGACATTGTGTTTGGACAGTGCAGATCACTTCCTGGCTTGGGTCACGATGGGGGTTGTTGTTATTAGCGGGTACGGCAGATATTGGAATGATGACACAGGTGTGAAATAAGCTGCCCTCAACAGGTACGTCTTCTTGGCAATGTGGCCTCTACAGCATGTTCCAGAAAGTAGCTGTAAACATGTGCACCTTTTCCACACACATACGCTGGCTTGGATTGACACGGCTTGACTCGGTGCGCCAGTCCAGCCAGTGCGCCTCCAGGTCTACATGCCTTAAGGTGTGTCTTACAAATGACGACAAGCAAAGCAACAAGCTACATTAACACTTCATTTCTATTAAATTCTTCACAATGAAAGTCCCACATTAGTTTGTTATTTAAAAGCTTTTAAGATGAAGCAGCAAAATCAGGAATTTTTGGGTGTTCATCAACAGCAACTTAACATGATTCTTGACCTGCTGAAAGTGAAAATGAAACAGTAAAATAAAGCAGATATCTGAAAGTTAAAACGGCGACGCAGGAGAAAAAACTAAACTTCAGACCACAGAGATTCAATTAGAATTGACAAAAGCACTGACAGCTGAACACACAGAGACTTTTAAAAACACCTCTCTCTCTGCTCTTCTGCACAGACATGAATTTGAGTCTTGCAACACACTTGTTCGAGGGGGAGAAGGGGAGGTCATCACAGGTTGGCCACAGTCTGCGAGATGTCATCGCAATCTGCCTGCAACTACGCACAGCTTGGCGCATTAGAAGTGGTAACCCTAGAAACACAGTATGTCCTGCAACATCACAACTGTGATGTATCACTTGTGATGTTGTAAAAATGTTACTGCAGCATTGTAGTTACACTGTTTTGCTGCTACACTGTTGAAACACGACTACATAACAGGTATTCTATGGTATTTTCGCAACGTCGGTTCAACATCCTCTGCATGACAATTCCTGTATTTTATGTAATGATGCTGCTGCAACATCATTAAAAACATCACTACATCTCCAAAAAGTGGTGGAAATATTGGGACAACATACTGGCAAAGTTTGAAATCACAGAGTTTAACTTAGTAGGTAGAAGTGCAAATCAGCATGGCACAGTTTTGTTCTGCACGGCCAAAAGTGACAATGGAAAAGCCCCAATTGTGTATATAGTTGATCAATAAAAAATGGCTTGCATCACAATAACCCTGTCTCACTGTGGTGTGCAGAACAGATGTTTTGTGTGTATATGCATGTGTGTGTTTGTTGTAGGGAGTAAAAGGGCTGCTGTTCAACACTAGGCTGTCGGCCAGAACAACTCCAGTCATGCTGACAGCTTTGACAACTCCCACACACACACACACACACACACACATACACAGCACCACACCACCAGGCTTATCTATCTTTGCTTCCAAGAAACACAGACACAGAAGGAGGGGGAAGAGGAAAAAAAGAGAGGCAAAAAGAAAAAGTGTGACACTTTATCAAGCCAGAGAGAGTCGCACGCCACGGAAAACAAGGCACAAACAGTTTAAGCTGAACAAACAAACATGGCTGATTGGACTGAGGCTGCCGGCCCGCTGGCGGGGGAGATACGCGCTGACACTCCACACCAAAATATTTACACCCTATCTTCTTATATAAGTGGATTCAGGGCAGATGGATGGATGGATACGGATTTGGAGGGGCTGGCTGGAGAGGATAGACAAATGAGAAGAGAAGACGAGGAGGATAAGATGTCCCACACAATGTCTGAATACAAAAGTGGGGCCCCGAGTTTGTGAAAACAAGCAAAGTGTGACCAGGGGGCATAGTCGCTAACAGCAGCAACCATAAACAGTTTTTGTGTGGGAACTGGAGAATGGATGCAGTTGGGTGGCACTGAGAAACAGAAGTTCAGTAACACAACTTATATGATGATAACTTATCCAATATAGTGTGGAACTATTTAACCTAAAATATGGTTGGTGGTGCTTCAAGTCTTTGTATAGGAGGTGCTGGAAAAGGAAAAGACAACAGGTCTTTTCCACCAACATGAAATCAGCACTGTTCTTGGTTAAGCACCTAATTTTGAATCGTTTGGACCATTTCAATCAAAAAAATAAATTGATTCGCATCTGGAAAAGTTGGTTCTGAGCTAGACCCAAAAAACAGCAGGTCTTTGCTTGGGAACCCAAGTGGGTGTGCCATACTCTACAGGTCACTGTGCACTGTCAAACGCCCTCTGTGGATGACAACCTTGATTACACTCAATTCAAGAATCTTGAATGCAACTGGTTCAAGAACCAGAGCTAATTTGGTGGTAAAGAGCTGATTGATAACAAAAGTATGGGTGACAACTTTGTGCGATGGTGCTTTGTACACTCACTTGTAAATTAATGCAGCTACTACATTTTTTTTTAGAATCGAGTCAATGCTTGATGGAGCGAGCTTTTATAGTTGCCATTGATCTCATTCACCTTAGGTAACTTGGCCAGGAGAGAGAAGAAAGACTCCTATCCTTTTCTAAAGGTCAGAACTGCCGATGACGTGCTGCTGGTGCCTCAACAATGGCTGCAGATTCGGTTCCCTTATCACCTCCACAAAGCCCACACAGAGCACAATACACACCTGGATTCAGTCACCTCTGCTTGGTTGACTGTTAAGAAAGGAAATATGAAATAATGAGTTCTTTTGACTGCAGTTGTAGACACAGATATCAGCAGGATGTGTTGTAAGTACACAAATAAATACATGCAAACATTGAAAAGGTTGTTGACACGTGTCAAGATTGGATTTGTTTTCTATTTCCATGTCAAATGAAAATGACATTGCTGACAGTTGTCTTTGTCGATGCTGGAGAAGTAGGTAATTGATTGTTGAATCTCATTCCTTGGTCGTCAAATTAGTGACACTTCAGACTGGTTTTTCGAAAATGCTTGATACTGTAAGTCTCACTCTCAGGTTGTGATATACCTTCTTTCTTTCTTTCTTTATTAGGATCCCCATTAGCACCTGCATGAGCATTGGCTATTCTTACTGACATTTTGGGAATGAGACTCGACAGTCAACTGTCTTACTGACCAGAGATTGGCCAAAGTCTCCTGTTACAGGCTAGATTTTCTAAACCCTGAGAACAGAACCAAGAGGAAGCACAGCAGTCTAGTTTTTTCTCAGGGTTTCTCTAGGGTTGGACATTGAACCAATTCAAAATAAGAATCGCTCCCAAAATTACAATTCCAAAGGAATCATTACGAAATTTTAATTTTGATTCTGCTCATCAATTCCCACATTAATGTAACTTGTGTACTGCAAAGACCTACCGTATATTGATCTGACTATCCGTTTGCGCCTATAGAAATGTGAGTTGAAAGTATTCATCTCTTCCTGTTTCTTAATGCATTCGTCTTATTAAATCGTGGGTGAACAGCACAAATTGTATGAGTCTTGTAACAATCACCTCAGTTAAGCAAATCCAATGCTACAAAATGCTTTAAAAGGGAAGGATATTCTCTGTTGTTACAGTAAAGTAGCCTAAATCAACCCCAAAATATTCGAGAAACCAGGAAAGTGACCTTCGTCATTACAGTTACGTAGTTAATGCCAACTTAGCTCAGTGCGTCTGCTGGTAACATTTATCCACGCTAATTAATGTTTCATACAACCCCAATCCAATCCAACGATGCCCAAACCTAAACGGACCACTTGAATTACATTATGCTTACATGTTATTATGTAACTATTTCCCAGTGATACCTGATATAAACTGCCTACCCCAGCTTTGCAGTGGACTATCACACCATATTTTGGCTTTAAAAAAAAAATCCAAGGCATATTTGCTTGACTGACGTGTGAGTAAACAAGTCAAAATCCTCGTCACTCCTCAGCTCCCCCCAGCCCTTCTCGTTCCTGCCCAAAATGTGGCTCCAGTGACTGCTAGGACAGTGCCGAGCGGGCCACCAAAACACAGTCTTCCAAACTCCCAAAAGAAACCTATGGGTGATTTCTCAAATTGTGCTTTCATGAGAAACTAGAGAGCAAGAAAGAAGGGAGAATAAGAGAATTTGGAAAGTATGTAGGAGTAATGAGCATTTTAATGTATGACTCAATAAATCAACAGTGTGCAGTGAACAAGGGAGGGAGGGAGAGGTCCATGGAGAATCTGCTTGGGCCTCAGGACGGAGGTAAAGCAATCCGGCAGAACAATGGGCTTCTGTGTCCTACTCTTGCTATCTCTATCTCGGGAGTTTTTCAGCTACTTCAGCTCCCTACATATAGTGCTTCATCCAAAAAATGAAAATCCGCCTTGTGCTCGTTTGTTGTTGTGGTCTCTTTTTTTCTAAAGTGGATAATAAGTCCATATTGATCACTTGCTCCCTTTGACTCCTCTCCACCTCTTCACTGCACTTTGAATTCAACTCAACTTCTCTCTCCCTCCCCCGCTCATATCACATTATTCATTTCTTCCTCTCATCTTTCTGTCTTTCTTCCCCTCACTCTCCCACGTCTCTCACCCCTTGTTTATTGATTCTCTAGATTAAGAATTCCTAGGGTGGAGGATTGTAACACACAAGCATCAAATTATTTTGGGGTGTGCTTATTTGCCTTTCCCTTGCATCTATTTGGCCTGTGTCTGTAGACAATTATGCCTACCCAGCCCCAGACTCAGGTGCTAATAATGAAGGACAAATAGAATCATATGTGTAAACTTCCCCCACTGATGAAAATTTATATTAACTTTCTGCCACAGTAAACAGAGCTGCATAGCTACACCCTCCCAGGAGGATTGACGAGATGAATTTGCTCGCTCCTACCCCAGGAAGAAAGCTCGTATAGAAGGGAAGAGGTGGAGGTGGTGGAGGGGCTCGGGGGTGGATCTCGCTCTATTGTGCAACCTCACACTTATTTTTCCACTAACGAAGACAAAACATGGGTCTGTTTTGCCCATCACAGATAAAGTGTGTGTGTTTATGTCTGTGAGAGAGAGTTCAAGAGAGCATATGTGGCGATACGTATGTGTCTGCCGAGACGTTGGGAGGCCCCGCGCCAGCAAAAACAAAGAGTGAGGTCTGCCGTCGTTCACTGCGACTGCTAACATCCACTAACATCCCACCTCCTGCTGTTATCACCATGGATATTCTGTGCAAATATAATGATGTATCTGTTCTAGCGAAGGGGAATAATTGTTTTCAGCTACCTCCAAACTGAACCCCCTAAACTGAGGTGGAATCTGAAACAAGGACTGCTTTGTCAGAGTGAGTGAAAAAAGCATTTTGACCTTTTTTTTTATCGAGTTAGAAAGTTAGACCATAATCTTATACTCAACAAAAATATAAACACAACACCTAAGTTTTTTTTTCTCTCCCATTTTTCATGGGCTGAAGTAAAAGATCTAAGACTTGTTCTGTGCACACAAAAAGGTTTATGTCTCTCAAATTCTGTTCATAAGTTTGTTAGAACAAAGGAATACTTCGCACATCTAATAAATGAGACTGGTGCATATGAGAGGGGCGACTAGAATATTAAGTTGTACAAGGACTCCCGCACACTGTATAACTTGCAATATAACATTTGTTTGTGATGTTAGCCCTATATGAAATAGGTATGAAATAGGTATAGCTCAAACGGCACATTTTTTAGTGTGACCAGTCCAAGGCACACCTGTGGAGTAATTATGCTATTGAATCAGCATTTGTATATGCCACACCTGTCAGGTGGATGGATTATCCTGGAGAAGTGCTCACTAACACAGATTTGAACAAATTTGTGAACAAAATTTGAGAGAAAAACCAATTCGTTGCATAAAGAGATTTTTTAACTTGAACAATTAACCTGAAAATGTGAATGGGGAAAAAAAGTGTTGCATTCATATATTTATTAAGTGAGATGTGCCCTGGCTTGCTTACATGCTAAATACTTGCTTATTAGCTCTTAGTCATACAGCCATTCTTCAGTCCATTGTCCATTGTCTGTCACTTATTAAATTCAATTTAGCTCATAACGCCCCTATTTTCTGCTTTCTCTCTCTGCTGTTGGCTCTGGCAAAGTCTTTACTTTGACCTGTGCTGTACCCGCTACGTTTAGATAAGGTGACAGCAGGCCCATTCAGCAGCTCTCTTTATCTACTGCTGCTCTTAGGGAAGTCCTTTAGAGCCAGACAACTGAGAGCTACCACAGTATACTATCACAAAGAGCACAGAGAGGAAGAAAAACAGACAGACAGAGAGAGAAGAGGTATTTGTGTGGGTGGGAGAAGAGAGAGGAGAGAGTGTGTGTTTGTTTGAAATGGACAGTCAGCGTGTGCATGTGTGTGTGTGTGTGTGTGTGTGTGTGTGTGTGTGTCTGTGAGGTCAAGTGTTCTCTTTGCAAAAGCAAAGCTGGCATGAAGTATGAATGTTCAACTGTGCAGCCCCCTCTCTCAAACCCTGCAGCCACACAAAAAACACAAATGCACACATTCTCTCTCTGTTACACACTCTTTCTCTCCCCTGAAGCGCTTGATTTCCTCTTCAGGTGATTATGATCCCTCTCCTTTTCACAGTTCCAGGCGAGTGGAGGTCACACAGCTGGATGAATACCTGATATGAAATGTTGCTTTCAGGGCCAGCCATAGTTCATTTGGAAAAAGGGGCTGAGCCCAGCAGAAAGACTGGAATCGTGGGATGGGAAGAAGAACTCAATTGCTTAGACTTAGCTGATTATAAATAGTTTTCACATAATGTAAACACTAGGGCTGCACCTAACAATTATTTTTTCTATTTTGTCCACTCATCTGATTTAATTTAATTTGATTATTCTAAAGAAACAAAGAAAAGAAGAAAAAAAAAAAAGTTTTTTATTATTACTTGATTAATAACAATCAATTTACCCAAAATAAATATCAAATTCTCATTATTATGTCATTATTCTATTCACTCATAATCCCAAAAATAGATACATACAACACATTAGTATAATGATAATGGTGGGATATGTTAAAATCAATCTAATTTCCACCCTATTTATCAGCTTCCCGATCAGAAAAACACTGAACCTCAAATTCAAAAGGCTTGCTGTGATGCATATTGATTTAATCACTGTGTCATCGCTTTCCCTGAACTGGACAAATCGTATTTTTACTTACATATTTGACTTAGAACTTAAAATAGTTAAGACATGGATTTATTCAATTAATGAATTAATATGCAGTTAAGCTCATCACTAGCAAATTTATTTTTGCTTTAGTTTTGAGGAAGGAAAATAACTGAAACAATAACATTAGCTGAAGACACTTTCTCACTCATACATGGTTGTTAAAGTAAACATAAAATATACAATGGTGGAGTAACAACTATATATGACGCATGATGTAATGTTACATTAACAACAGTGGTACAGAAATTATATTTATTGTGGGGACGATGAAGAAGCATTTAGAAAATCTATTAGTAGAAGACTACACGACCAACCACAACCATGACAACCTTAATATATCAAGCTTGGATGCTGACTGCAACATACTGCATGGCACTATATCGGAAACAGTGAACTATTGCTACAGCTATTCAGTCAGCTTGAACACAGCTGTATTTCAGCGAAAACTAGGGTTTTCTCATCATTCCTGTCAGGAGGATCAGACGCAGAATGAAGTTGTTTTCCATGGAGCTTGTGTCTGTCTTTGTTGACAAGGCCTTATTAAGAGGCTCCCACTCCAAAAACATGGCCAGAGGCGACTAGCAATCTAACTGTGGCACCAGAGAACAAGCAGCCGCGGCGGAAGAGCTTGTTTTGTGCAGCGTGCCAATACCGATGGATGCTGTTGAGAATGTGCACTGTACACATGAGACACGCGCACAAACATAAAGACCGGGGCTTTAGAGGTAAATAAAAGGTTGCTGCGTCCCTGGGAAGGTACACTGCATTTAAGTGTGTTTACCCGCCATTAAAAGCTGATAAAGACATATACAGCTTGTACACAGTGTATTTACACTCAAAGCCTACACAGGAACACAAAACAATGATTAAGGAAAACAGGAAAACTACCGAGTGTCAGCGTCATCCATCTTTATGCCAAAAAGGCACTAATGTAATTTAAAATCCACTGTTTGTATGTGCACGTGCACTGATACAAGCCTGTGTGACTGCTTAGTGCATGTGTATCTCTACGTGGGTCCATGTGTGTACATCAGATCCCGTCTTGGGGGCTCTGCTGTTGCGGGTCAATAGTATGAGTGTCTGTCTGTCTCGTCCTGCAGAGCTCAGGTTAAGTGCTGAGTGTAAGTGTTATCCTGTTCTAGGGTCGATGAGAGAGCACCCTGACCTTAGCTGAGAATGACCTCACCTCACCGGCTGCATGGGTAACCCTGAATCTGTCCTGCAGCTGTGGTGACACACACTTTCCAAAACATATCAGTACACACTGTAGACAGCAAATATTCCAGTGTGAATATTTTTCAGAAAATTATTTTGAGCTTGTAGATACTGATGAACAGTTACACAAGCATCACGTTGTCATAAATGTGATGATAAATTAAAGGGATAGGTTGGATTATTTGAAGTGGGGTTGTATGAGGCACTTTTCCATAGTCTGTACATTACCAACAGTTACCAATATCAATTTAAGTGTATGCTATATTTAGAATATTTTCACCACTTTACTTTGCTGTCAGACAGCATTTTTAGGACAGGAAACCTCTGTTATGCAAGCCAAATAATGCTCTCTCCAAACCCACCAGACTCCACCGGCAAAATCTGTAATTTTACCTCACAGAATATGGGAGTTACTGGTATACAGTCGCCTCTGTCGGTTAGTTTGTTTGTGTCATTGTGTGAGTTTGGTGTTTTAAAAGGTTACTTCAGATTAACCAAAGTCACACAATAACACAAACAAACTATCCAATCATGGTAGCGGTGGAGCTGCTTTACCCATGTTCTGAATGGGAAATTTACTGATTTTGCCTATGGAGTTTGGTTGGTTTGGAAGGAGAGATATCTGGCTCATAAAACTGTGGTTTCCTGTTGGAAAATGCTGCATCTACTATAGGTAATACACTGACTATTGGTAAGTACCTCATAAAACCTTACTTCAAATAATAATAAGACTTGTGTGTTGTGTAGTTATCCCCCAGTGAGGATTGTTCTCCATTGATGTATCCTTCAGTGAATGCCACACTTCCCCCAAAGACCAACTCAATAAATAGCCACTACATCTGCCCATGGAAGGGCAACAGATCACATCCACCCCGCCTCCTCTCTCTCCAACTCTCTGCTTATGTAACATCTATCTGTTCCTGCGCTCCTCCTCCATCTCTTTTTTCCCTCCACCCTGCATTGTACCTTGCTAGTTGTCTTGTGAATATTCCAATTACAACGGTGTGTGTTTGACCTTTAAATGTCCTGTAGAAGATATAGTTATCTGCCTTCCACTCTGACACCCAGCGTCTATCAATCAGTGTTGCACCCCCTCCACCAACCACCACCACGCTCACCACAACAGGCTGCAAGACTGAGCTGAGGCTGTTTGTGTGCGTGTGTGTGTATGTGTGTGTGTGTGTGTGTGTGTGTGTGTGTGTGTGTGTGTGTGTGTGTGTGTGTGTGAGTGTGTGTGCATGTATTTGTGTGTGTGAAAAGTGAGAAAGAGATGGAGAGGGGGAGTTATCACGGGCACAGACTGTGACTGGGGTAAGGTAAGCAAAGCGGCTTGGAGAGTCCCAGTGATAAAAATGTAAAAATGCATAAGGTTTGTGTGTGAATACATAAATGTATGGCGTGTGCACACACACATATACACACACACACACACACACACACACACACACACACAGAAAGAGAGATGTTAAACATTTTTTTCTTTAATCTGCCACCAGCCTGACTGAGCCTTGCTTCCATAAACAAAGCCTTTTTTCCAGCAGCATCCTATATCACGCTTCCGAGAACAAGCAAGCGTGAGCAGAGTCATACTTCTTTAGTTTCATTCTTATTCCCCGCCCTTTTCCAAAGGGCTAATCTACATCTTTCATTGAATCAAGAATGGAAATTCACAAGAAATGCTTCTTTTTCAATTTCATGCTGAAGTAGCTCAAGTTAGTGGATGTAATTTCTCCTAACAAGAAAATTTATCACTCTGTCGCACACTTTAGTCCAGCTATGTGAGAAAAAGGGCCTCCTTTCTGCATTTTTTTTCTTTGGGCTTTGATGAATGTGCCAAAAGCATGATCACTCCCTTCATAGCACTCAATACAAGGACAGAACAATTACAGTGGTTATTAAAAAACATAAAACCTCGAGCTGAAATGTGTATGAAAGATAAATGACGTATCATTTAGGACTGTGAAGGCATTACAAAATTAAGTCAGGGCTAAGCCAAAAGGGGGGGTTGGGGGTCGTTTTAAACATATTATAAGGACCTCAACTTCTGAGTCTGAGAATTATGTCAATGTGCAGACACACTGCTAACACAAAGACTGTGGAAAGAGAGAAAAGAAAAATAGCTTTCAGTGATTTTGAGAGGGATTCTCTCCTCACACATTTGAAACTTGTGCCAACAAAGAAGTATTTCCTCTCTGAGACAAAAAAAAAAATCTGGGAAAGACTAACGATGCACAAAACTCCTGCAAATCCATTTGAAGTTTTTGTGCAAATTATGATTATCGGGTTCACACTGAATCGGATGATGAAGTCCAAACAGGTGAGAAAAGGAATGCATGGAGAATAGTATCGCTGAAACAATACCACGCATGGCCAAGCCACCGGGCTAATGTATATTTATCATGTAAACTTCTGATAAATGCATATGCAGAAACAATCAAATCTCCGGGTTTCAATTGGAAGATTTCGTGCCACGGACTCAAGCGTGAAACCAATATCAGCTTAGTGTCTAGTCGAGCTTGAAGTGCCGCGCCTGGCCCACAAAGCATGTTCTGCATATGCTCATGGGCGTCACTTTTATCAGGGTGGAACAAGCAGCTTTCCAGTGCTATCACTGATCAATTCGTGCGAGTTAAGTCCCCCCAGTGTGGGTAAATAAGCAGCGGTTAGGTCTTGATGAGGAATGGCAGGCTGTCTGAGCGGCAGCATAGGCTGGAGAGAGGCGGGCCTGTCTATCTCTGCTGCAATGGATTCCTGGTGTGACTTCCATCATTAACCTCAGAGCTAGAGTACATCTTATTCTCTGTATCTGCCCATGTTCAGTTTACCCTCCCAAAGGACTTGACTGTGAGTGGATTTTTTCTTTCATAAATCACCTCTCCAGGACTTCAGTGTTTGCTCTATTTGCCTACAAAAAAACAACTACTAGCTGTCTCTGTGCAAAGCTAATTGATATCAGAGTTTCACAACATGATAATCATAGAAATTCACATTAACAAACAATATCTGCGGAAAAATTTTAGGCAAAAAAAGGTTATCAGTCATTCATCTTTAACTTTGTTTTACTGTGCGTTAAGAGTAGAAAGTACAGATATTTGTGTTAAAATGTAAGGAGTAAAAGTAAAAAGTTGTCAGACAAGTAAATATGCAAGTAAAGACCCTTGAAAGCTCTACTTAAAAATAGTAAAAAAGTATTTTTACTCAGTTGCTTCCCATCTCTGCTGACAGTATTACAAAGTTGTAAATGATACAGATGTCAGTCCACCTTGACAGCAAAGTGAGGGCCCGACCTCGGCTGATACACTTCAAAACCCAGCAGCTTCAGCTCTAAAGCCTGCGGTGAAGAGAGCCAAAGCCGGCACTAAGTGACATGTCAGTCAGTTCGTCTGTTTGGAGCCTTCAATTCCCCACGGCCTGAGCTTATTTACTGCATTTGTATGAAAAGCCGCGGAGAGGAGAGGACTGAGAGCCTGGCTGGCTCTCTTACATATGTATACAGTGTTTGGAGGCAATGCGTAAAGAGCATCTCCACACCCCTCCCTCCTCCTCCTCCTCCTCTTCGCAGCCTGGTAGCAACTACAAACAACTTGGGAGAAGGGTAGAGCCATTTATATATTCAAAAATGGGTCAGGGATGAAGGTAATCGGAGCAGGAGAGAGTGTTAACAAGTGCAACACAAAAAGAAAAAACTGTGATGATACCTGGAATCTGTTAGCCGAGATCCTGGGCGCATTAGAGGAAGGAGAGCACCGGTGACATTAAAGATGCTACTAGTCATCTTCTTAACCAGATCTGAAGTCATTTTAATATTAGTTAGAGAAGGGGAGGGGAAGGGGATGGGGGGTACACACACAACAAACCATCAGGCATGCGTTTCAGAGTCTGATTTGTTACTATTCATGGCTAAAGCGGAGAGGAACTGTAATACTAGACATGCTTGTTAAATTCACAACACTCCAAAGCTGCCTTCTAGCAAATCCTGTCTTTTGGTTGTCAGCTTAAGACACCCCGGCATATGCATATGTAGGATTTTTAAGCTCTGTTAAATGGATAGCGGTGTCGTGGCCTATCAAATGACTATAAGCCACTTGCCTTTTTTCGGGGGGGAAGGGAAGCATTTACAGAAAAAAGCAAGACAGCAATGCATTACCTTGTATGCAGTTTTCTCTATCCTCCTGTTAACTCCACATTAGAGGCAAACAGAGGCATTTACATGTGTGTTTTCAGGCTGTGGGTGACAGTAACGCTCCACCCTGCCATATTAACGACTGGTACTCTGTTTAAGCCAACGACAGGGGAGTGGCAACAAACAATGACAGAATGCCTGTTTTCGATTGTGAGGCCACGAAAGATGGTGCGCCCTTCAGCACCAAGGCGGTTTGCAAATAAATTATTGTGCAGGGGTTATTGAGCTGGAGCAATTGCTCAGTCAGTCTACTCGGAGAATGCGCGAATGTGTGTTTGTAGCGAGTGTGTTTGTGCCTGTGTGAGTGGACTTATAGATCCAGTGCCATTTATTTCCCAGAGCTGGAGCAGGGCAGTTAGGGAGGCGTAAAAGGAAATGAGTTGTGAAGTGGCCATTGATCCTGGCCCGTACGAGGTTGGCTAGAGACTGCAGGACTGCTGGCCACAGTATGTGCGACTGAATGGCTGCCTCTTATTTACACTGAGGTGGTTAACCCTGGCCCAGTTCATTTATCACTGGGCTAATGCGCTACACAGGAAAAAAAGGGGGAAAATGTGTCAGGTCAAACAAAAGGCCTTATCCAGAATGATGGCTTCTATTTAATGTATTTAACATTGCCATTTAAATATATGAAAATATTATAATGTATGTATAGTTTCTGTTTCACTTTAATTTCTTCTGAGCAAAAAAAGCTTTTCATAGCAAGTGACCTCTGTGGCATTGATCTGATATCCTGAATTCACACAGTGGCTGTCCACTCTCAGAAATACAGGAGCTAACAAGAACAATAAAGGGTTCTTCAGCTTCTTTTTGGTTCCTGGTAGAACCTTTCATTAAAGTTCTACGCAGAACTTTGAAAACGTTCTAAAGGTTCTAAAGGAGAACCCCTATATGATACAATGGTTCGACCCAGAACCCTCTCTGGTGTTCTATCCAGAACCTTTCGACCTTCTAAAGGTGAAAACAAGAATCCAGCCAGGGGATCTGCTGAAAACCCTTTCGTATTCCTAGGATTTTATCTAGGAACCATCCGGGGAGGCCTACCAAGAACCCCTGGAAGTGGAAAAGAGAGAATCAGAAAAAAAACGACAAAAGAAAAAGATAAAAGATAAGATTGTGTACACTAGAACAGTGGTTCTCAACCCAGGGGTCAAGACTCAGGGGATAGTGGAGACTAAAATAAAACATGAACAGCAAAAAACAATGTCTTCCAAACAGTCAGAGTAGCAAACTCTACTACTAGCATGCATGAGGGGAAATGAGGGCTGTATTTTACACTGAGGAATGTACCAGTGATATAATTTGCCTTACAATATATATATATATATATATATATATATATATATATATATATATATATATATATATATATATAGATATATATATACACATATATATACACACACATATATATATATATGTATTGAGTGTATTTGTGAGAGTCAAACCACTGCACTAGAAGACATTCATATATACAAGTACACCTGTGCTGCCCCTCGACCTGTAGCCAACGCTGCCTCCTGCACGGCTCCTGGCTGCTTGAGCATAAAATACCCATAAGTGTTTATTTCCAGCAGATTTCACTCCGTCTATCTCCCTCATCCTCTACGTCGCTCGCGCTCTCTGTCCCTTTCTCCTCGTCTCTCTTTCAAGTCTTGCAGCTTGACATTTCGCCTTGCTCTCGGGGGACTCCTGTGCGAAATGGAGTTACTGGGAGAGCGCCACTGTAAATTCCAGAAGGCCACATGTAATGTGTCTTAAACATAGATGGACGGGCCCGGGTTTCGAGGAGCTGAAGAATGAGACGGAGGGGGAGAAAATGGGAAAGAAGAGGAAGAGGTGGCGTCTGGATAGATAATAGAATAATACTGTGTTTTGTCTGGGGAAGGGTGAGCAAACAGTAGCCATGCTGTCATTCACACCCTATATCTTCAGTGTCATCGCAGGGGAGGAAACTACAGGCCTATATGTCACAGGCCTGTATGTACTATTCTGTGGGGACTGTCTGCCGGTAGCTTGAAATAAAAAGAAGGATGGCTTTCATTGTAAATAAGTCAGACACAAGCCGTCTTTTCACCGAAAAAGGGGAAATAATTTTACAAAGACATACAGTACACGCCGCTTCCCTAATGCTGCTCTAGCCTTTACAGAGGAACCTTATCTTCACACCGATGATGATGGTTAACAATAGGCCCCTTTATGAAATCGTTCATATTTCAGCCGAGGTCTGTCTCCTGTCCTGAGAGGTGATTGATGCATCAGGCCGGGGCCAGTGTCTTATTTACACAGTTGAGTGGGGCAATCTCAGGCCTGAAAGATAAACCTAATGAGCTTCTTTGTGTAAGGGTGCAAATGAGAGACACCATCCTCCCCTCCCCTCCTTCCTTTTTCCATCCAAAGGGACAGTCTGGGTGATTAGGCCTTTAAATTATGCTCAAGGGCAAAGCCCAGATTTGCATCTTAGGTGTGCGAATGTGTGTGTGTGTGTGTGTGTGTGTGTGCGTGTGTGTGTGTGTGTGTCTTCTCATACGCGGTAACGGAAAGAAAGACAGAGAGGCAGGTGAAGGGCAGAGAGGGAAAGATGCTTGAGGCTTGTTTGTGAGAGGTGATGGATAGCAGGTGAACACTGTGTGTCAGTATTTTAAGTATTTACCCACACTAAACAACAAACTCCAGTTGTTATAAGAGGGAGGTGAGCTCACGTGTCTGTCAAATGAATGTGCACACACACGCACACACACACACTGTCATTTTGTCCTTTGTCTGTGGGGTAACTTTCTCCCTAATGACTTTCATTTTGGGGAGAATTTTCATTTGCCCCTAAACCCTAAATATTACCCATCACTTGCTGTCAGATTTCTCATCCCTTCTATTTCCTCCAGCTAAACAGCGAGGAAGGCAGGTTAATTGCTGTCACTCTCAAGTTGGACCACTGCCTAACTCTCGTGTAGCGACAGGGGGTAGCCTGGAAGTAAGATGGCACCTTGGCGCACTTATTGTAATTTATGTCAAGATGCCGCAGTCATTTAAATGGGGTTGGATAGTTTGCATTTTGCTGCATCATGTGCCTCAGGAAAACACTGCAAAATGCACTCCCAACCAGTTTACCAACATGTAGAGCTCTGCAGCACTCGCTTGTAAACTGCATTTTTGTGCACAAGTAAATAAACCATCGTCTTCAAAAACAAGCAGTGCACAATTTGCATTAAAAAATAAACAAAAGGCGAGTTTCATGAAACAAAATGTGTGATCTGGAAGGGCTAGACAAAACCAAGTATCACAATATCACGACATGATGACTATTGATGCTTTCACAAACTATTAACACAATGAGATTTTTGATTATAATCATCAGTAATGTGGATATAATGACTATAGAGGTGTAAGGAAATATTGATGCACTTGAGCAATATTATGTTTTGTGATACTTTATTGATTCTGGTAATATGGTATTGTGATGTGATGGTATTGTGCAAAGATTTGTGGCAGTTCTTCATTTTGTGTCGTATTTAGACCCCCAACTGTTATACTGTAAAAAGAATCATACAGGAATTTAGTGGAATCATCTAATGTTTTCTAATTAACATAAATTTACAAGTTTTTTCAATTCAAGTTAATTAAACTTAAAATTTCTAGTATTTATTTTCAGAAGACTTCAGAACTTTTGAACAAGACTTCTTATAACTTAAAGTCTTTTGAGTTCAATAAATATACTGTACAGAGTTGAATAAACTCATTCAATTAAGTTTCTAAAGAAACATGATTAGTATATAAAAAGACTTCCCACCATGGATTGTTTGAGAGTTAAAACTCTTCCTGAGACCATTCATTTTATTTATAGTTTTAAGAAAACATGTATGATGAAAACTTGCTGTGTGTCTCAAATACACTTTATGATAAGTCAGGACTGTTTATTTTCTCAATTTTGAAAACACTGCAATCCATGATGAAGGTTAGTATTGAATTCAGTCCACTTACAATTTTAATATCTTGAGCTTACTGAACTTCTCATGTGAACATGTCATTTCACTTTATTATAATGTAGCTTTTAAAACCAGGAAAAGACAACTTTTATGCTATATCACAATATAACAATATCCAAAATCTAAGACGATATCTAGTCTTATGTCACAATATCAATATATTATCGATATATTGCCAAGCCCTATGATTTAGGACAAAAAATGTTCATATTTGAAGCTACCATTCCCCTGTTGTGTTTGAGTTTAATGAGCCAGTGATGTGGATGAGTAGTGGGCTGTGGTGACAGAAGGCTGTCCCCACAGCTATCCAGAGATCTTTGGTTAAAACAACTGACCCGGCCGCAATAGATAAGCCAGGGCCTCCATGTTGCCCTGAATATCAATATGCTCCAGTACAGTAGTGAGCCCATTTAGAGGGGGCAGAAGCCCTCAGTATTGGCTCATCAATCCCACTGATAACCCTGGCAGGATTAAGTCTACAGACCACTGTAATCAACTAACAGCCTCATTATGGAACATTATGGTATAGATCCAAAGATCAATGCGTGTACATACAGAGCAGCATCTAATATTAAAACATAAGACTGACTACGGCCAATGATAAATTGATTAGTAATATGAGCTCAGCACAATTTTTTTTTTTTTGCTCCTCTTTTTTTTAACAGGGGAGCTTTTAGGGTGATCATTTTAGCATAGTAATTAGGGTTGTGCAACATTCATCATTTGCTCTGATACATATCTGCAGCTGGCAAATTGCAATCAGATACAGTGGGTATCTAATCTGTGATCTCAAATCAAATTAGGTCTATTTAGACAACCTTGGGAATGAGGGTGATGAAACCCTGACAGAAATTAGGGGTTGAAAATTCAATTGTGACACAGTAGTTATTATTCAGATGCATGGATAACAGAGTGTGCGGCTTTCATATGGAACACAATGACCTATATGAACAACAGTATGGATTATAGAGAGGATTTAATCAAATAAAAACAAGGAAAAAGAAAAACTATCAATACTTGAATATGGAAAAATGGCTCCTTCCTGAGAAATGTGGTCCCCAGTGCTTGCTCTTGGTGGGGAAAAATTGGGTTTATAGAGAGTAGGGTCTGGATCTGCTGTATTTGAAAAGTGCCCCAGGATAACTGTTATGATTTGGCACAATATAAATAAAATGTAATTGAATCTAAGATGACAAGACCTTAAGATTTTATTTTACAGCATTTAAAATGAATTGCAATAAAAAAGTAAAATAAAATGTAAGAAAAAAAAAGCAACTAGAGCAACAACAATTTGTTGGTTAATCGATCAGTTGTCAACTATTAAATTAACTGTCATCTATTTTAACAATCTATTAATAGTTTAAAGTCACTTTTTTAAGATAAAATGTCCAAATCCTCTGATTTCAGCTTCGCAAACATAAATATCTCCTGGTTTCTCTACAGTGATCAACATTTTTCACTATTTTTACATTTTACAGATCAAACAACTAATCAGTTTATCATTTTGAATGATTTTGTTAAGGAAAAAAGGTCAAAATTCTTTCATTTCAGCCCCTCAAATGTAAATATTTCCTAGTTTCTTTATCCCACTATGATAGTTAATATCTTTGTGTTGTGGACAAAACACAACATTTGAGAACAACACCTTGGGCTTTGGGAAACTCTGATAAACATTTTTGACAATTTTCTGACATTTTATGGACTGAGCGACTAATCAATTAACAATGAAAATGATCAACAGATCAATCAATCATGAAAATGTTCATTATTAGTAGTCACAACCCTAAATGCATGAATATATGCTCGTGTGTAACTTGGTCTTGATCTGTGTCCTACAAGCCTTTGGCCGAATCTAAGGCGACGAGACCTTAAGATGCTGCTTTTCTAATTATAGCTGCAGGTGGTATTTTGGAGCTGCTAGGTAATGGCAGAACCCACAGGGACAGTGGGAGAATTCATCAGTGCTTATTATTAATCATCCCCCCAGCAGCGTGATGAGAGACTGGAGCTTCTATACCCACCGGACCACTCAATGTCATTCCAAATATGGGTGGAAAATTACACCCAACAGCCTTCCTTCAAAATGGACTCGAGAGCGGACGTGGATTGGAATTTTTTTGCTGCACACAGGTGCAAAAAAAAAAAAAAAGTGCAAGCATGGATGGACACATGAATATATGACCAGAAATGCATGCTTTGTGCACACTGTCAAGCACATCACAACATCACCTTCTTTAGATGACTGCAAAATAGCACAGTTCAATGCTAACAAATGTTTTTTTTTCTTAAAAAAAAAGCAAAACTCTATCTATCGTCTTCCTCTCTGCAGCGTGAGCGCGCCACAGGAAGTGTGTGTGAAGTTAACAGCACAAGGCCCCTGTTTTAAAAAGCCTCCAGAGACCTGTTAGCTGGACTGCTCATTTCAATGTGTCTGTCTCTGGGTTGGGAGAGAAGGAAGGCCTGGGCTGGCCTCTTTACAAGGCGCACACACTGTCATACACCCCCCCCACCCCCACCCCCACCTACCACCACCACGAAGCTCTTAGCCGTACGTCCATCTCAGACACTTAACTAGACACTTTATGCTTACGTCGCTTTTCTGTCTCAGTGCTGTGGCCTTTTTTTATTTAACAGCACAGCTTCTTTGTTTTTAGATGATTTATGGAGTTTACATTTATATGCACATATTCACGTACACTTTTCCCTACTTATGTCAAGCAGACTAATCATGGTAATGTCAGCAGCTAACAATTTATCTTATTAGCGATTAATCTACCGTTTTCTCGATCAATCGATGAGTTGTTTGGTCTATAAAATTAGAAAATGGTGAAAAATGTACCCAAACGTATTTACATTTTAGAAGCTTAAATCCAAGAATCTGGGCTATTTTCCTTGAAAAATGGCTCAAAACAATCTATTATCAAAATATTTGCCAACTAATTTAAATATTGACAACTAGTCAATTAATCGACTAATAGTTGCAGCTCTAGTAATGCCTCATATTAGTTCTCTGAAGTTTTACTTACATGTAGGCAATTTTCAATAAAATAGGTCATAAAATATTTATCAAAAACATTTCTCTCAAAACTATTCCTTAATTTCACTTTTTCATTTCACAGCATTTAAGAAAGAAAAAAAATAGCACAAATTCCTTCTGCTTTCTAATGCAACTAAAGCTGCAATGATTAGTTAATTAATTGTTAAGTTGTAAACTATTAAACTAATCGCCAGCTATTTTGATAATCAATCAATCCTTTTGCGTTTTTTTTTTGTTTTTTTTAAGAAAAAATGTCCAAATTGTCTGATTTCAGCCTCTAAAGTGTGAATATTTCCTGGTTTCTCTCTATGACAACATACTGCAGATCTTTGAACAAAACAACACATTTGAGCACATCATCCTGGGCCTTGAGAAACAGTGATCAACATTTTTTCACCATTTTCTGACATTTTATGGACCAAACAAGTTGATTAATTGCAGTTAATTGCCAGCCTAATTTAAATTTTGTTAGTCTAGTGATCTTTACAGTAATTCATCTTGAGGTCTACAAATAGTAAACATTACAGCTTCACAAAGTCAAAGAGTTATCACTTTATATCATTGTAAATGGATTTAAGTGACCAAAGTGTCACTGTTTACTCTTTGTCGTTATTTTAAACATTTGACAGCCTACACAGTTATTTAATCTTTCAAAAAAAAATCACTATTAAGTGTAGAGCTACAGCATGTAATTCATCAGCTGTCAACTATTAAACTATTTTGATATTTGTTTAATCACATCATCTCAGACTTTGGGAAACACTGATCAACGTATTTCATTATTTCCTGACATTTTATGGACTAAAAAGAGTGATGACTGAGAGAGGGAGAGAATTGACCCCAATCAGGTGTGTGTGTGCACAGGAAGAGTGGCAGAGTGGTGATAAATGGGGAGGGGGGGGTAAGGCCACAGTGCTGTGATGCCACTGCAGCCACCAGCAGGACTACTGGGGCTGTGGATGGAGGATGGGTGTTGAGATGGGATGGGGGGTATGGGGGATGGAAGATGTGGCATCCAGAGAGGGAGGGGGGACCTGCAGGACATGCCCCCGCCTCCCCCCACCCCCTCTGCAGACACACAGAGACACATCGTCATGTATTGTATCACCCTGACCGAACTGACCACAGGCTTTCAGCTGCCTCCGACACGCACAAACACACATACACACACACTTGCATGAAAATCAAACGGAAAAGGACAGCATCATTACGAACCCGCGGCGTTGTCCCCCATCCACCCTAAAGCCACAGCCCTCTGACCCCGTCTCCCACTGCTCTTTTGGCGAACTGTCAAAGCCATCATTCACCGTGAAAAGACACGAGAGACACTTGACTCCTTTACTCTGCTGGCGACTGACTTTCACAACTCCTGCCCCCAACCACCACCTCCCACACTTGTAGTTAATTCACCCTCAACTAGCTCTGACTGAAAAGAAAAGAGCCAGTACAACAAAACATGGGCATGAAGATGAAAAAGTTAAAGATATTTGGATTTAGTTAGCAGTTAATGGATAATTGATTGTCAATTTATCATTTGAGTCATTTTTTAAGAGAAAAAAATCTTTGATTTCAGCTTCTCAAATGTGATTATTTTCTGATTGCTTTATTTCTCTAAATATCTAAATATCTTGACAAAAGAAGACATTTGAGGACATCACCTTACACTTTGGGAAACACTGATCAACATTTTTCACCATTTTCTGACATTTAATGGAACAAACAACTAATCACTTAATCGTTTTGAGTCATTTTTTAAGAAAAAAATGTCTAAATTCTCGGTCATTTCAGCTCCTCAAATGTGAATGAATTCTGGTTTCTTCAGTCATCTATGACAGTAAACTGAATATCTTTTGTGGACAAAACAGGACATTTGAGGACATCACCTTGGACTTTGATCAACATTTTTCAGCATTTTATGGACCAAACAAATAATCGGTCAATCAAGGAAATGATCGACAGATTAACTGACAATGACAATAATTGTTAGTTGCAGCCTTAAATATCAGTACGATAAATAACGAACAGAAGGGAAGAACATCAACAAGCCAGTCAGTGAGAAAATGATCTCAAAGTGTCTTAAAAAAAAATCGAAATTACTTTCCAATTGAGAGAGATTTCATGTAAATTAGTCTCAAAAGTGTCCCGGTCAAAGGTTTCTGTGCTGCTGGTGGGTCTGTGGTTGGAGCGTCTGAATCTGCCTCCAACTAGGAGTCGAGTTAGGAGGCCCTCTGGTGGATACAGCACTGCCATGACACACACACACACACACATACACACACACACACTATCCAAACTGGTCCGTACGATGCTCTAACACACACATTCTTTTCCTCTTTCTCTGTCTACCTCTCACGCGCACTCACACACGCACTCACACGTGGCCTCACATGGCTGCTACAAGCTCTCTATACATACAAATAGAGATGCCAATGCAAAAAAGACAAGAGAAAATCTATAACCAAGTAAAAAAAAGTCAACATTGTCATCACTCTGCTTCAGGCAAAACACACCGATAGCACAACAAACTACCGAGAAAATTTACCAACAACACAAACAACCCATTATGCAAACATGTTTTCCCCCACGTGCTAAAAAACACAAAAACACAACATAATATTTCCCTATTCCTCCTCCTGCCTGTTCAGAAAACCCCAGCGCTGCCTGAGAAGAGAGCAGAGCAGAGCAGAGTGGCAGAGCGGGGGGGAAAACAGAGTGTGAGAGGGAGAGGAGAGATAGAGCGTCAGAGAGGAGAGACGGAGACGGGGGAGAGAAACACAACTTACCTGCTGTTGTTGCAGATGCAGCAGCTCGACTGTGCTTACTTCGCTGCTCGTGTCACCAGCGCTTGATCTCCCATCTCTACTGCCAGCCTCTAATTGGCTGCTGCTTAGGGTGCTCATTCCATTTTGACTCATTGAACTGTTGCTTATTGTCTCTGTGGCCGACTCCTGCATCATCATGATTTAAAACCTAGAAGTGATTAAGAGGCACCGGTTAGGGCTCTTCTTGTTACAAATTCCCCCCTTTTTTCCCTCCTATTTTTTTTTTATGCTTCCATTATCAAGCCCTCAGTCCCCCCCTCTGCAAATTAAAGCATTTAAAGAAGAGGGAGGGGGGAAGGAGAAGAGGGGGGTGAGGGGGGAGGATGCAGGAGGAGCAATTATGCATTCATTGTGTAAATGAAGCAATACAAAGAGATGCACGTCCTGGTGCTATTTAAAATGGGAGGGGTGACTAAATGTGGCTTTTTATCCACCAAAATTTGGGCATAAATTTAAGCATATGGCTTTAAGAAAAAAGTTGTATTATTTTTGTCATTGCTATTTTAAAAAAATTTAATTAAGACAAAAATAAGCTTGAATAAACATGTTATTCACAAATAATTCTTAGTATCTCCCTCACACTTTAGGACAGCCAGGCTGCTGCAACAAGACAGAAAAACAGAAGCAAGCACTCCTAAAATATTTGCCGTCTTGAAGCTGTCACATTTTTTAGTGTGTCGCATCTGAATGAAGTCGCCTAATGACGCAAAGCTAATCATGCAAAATTAAAATTTGGTGGCGGGGAGGAGGTGGAGGAGAAAGAGGAGGAGGCTCAAAAAAATCACATGGTGTAGAGGGCTGGTGATGAACACTATAATGGCTTTGTCATCTTTATTGTGGCCAAATAAAAAAATCTGCCTCACAGGCTTCCATAGAGGCAGATTCAGACCTTATATACTAATTTATTTGGTGACATTAAAGAGAAAATCATCACAATTAAACTTTGTGGTGAGACAACTACAACACAAGACAAAAAACAGTAAATAAATATCAGATTTTTAATTAATTTCCCTGCATCGATCAGGTATGGAAAACCGGTGAAACAGAGAGAAAAGAGAAGGGAAGAAAAGGAGGAAAAAAATCTATCACGAATATCACTAATGATTGTGCTAAAAACAGCATAAATTATGCATATTACCTCCTCTCTCTCCAGTAATAAATGTTTTATCATTTCCCCCCGCGTTTAATGCTCTGTACCTTCGCCGGGGCAGAGAGGAGCCCCGCCAACATCAGTCGACATTCTCACAATAAATAAAAGACACTCAGACACCCAACAAAACGGCAACTCGAAATGCACTCCAGAAATTATGGATTTTGTGCTGTCTCTATTTGGAAAATAATCATTTTTAATATTTAAAATTGGAATTTGAGGCACATTTGAGGCAATTAATATTTCAAAAGATAAAAAAAAGCTGCTTTATGGAGGAAGTTTTCCATAATTTCAATTCCTTTTTGCCACTTTCACTCTTAAAAACACACAATTTTACAGCTCTTTCTTGCAACCTAACGCCTGATAATCCACATGCATGCAACAAAAAAAGGCACGGATGATTGTGATTATGAGCATCTGTGCCCGGCCCACTTGGGTACGGTGTGTATTCTGGATACGGTGTGTATTCTTTGGCCTGTAAATACAGATTTAATAGAACGTCCTTTGGTGTGTTTGTGTGTGTGTGAGTGTGTGTTTGATGAGGGGCAGATACAGGACAGGCCTTAAAGGATGTCCACAGCCAGGATAAACAGGATCCAGGCAGGGAGAACAAACAGGGCTGAGCTGTTACACAGAGCAGGGCGACAGCTGCCCGGGACACAAGTAAATAGGGAAGAGGCCAGGACGAGGCGTGCTTGTGAACAAACAGGCCCCTGTTTAACACTGCCGCACCGCTCACTACTGATGGAGAGAGACACGCAGAAAAGAAGACAGAGAGAAAGAGGGGAGCAGAGGGTGGTGGTGGTGGTGGTGGTGATGGGGGGGGTTGGGGGGGTGACGGAGAGAGACAGATGAAAAGAGTGAAAGAGAGGGAGAGAAAAGGAGAGTGAGTGGGAGGGAGGGAGGGAGGGAGGAAGGTGGTGGAGGTGGTGTTGGTGGTGGTGGAGGGCAGGGGTGGGGGGGAGACTGGCACAATGTGACATCCAATCCGGTGATGAATCTCAGCATAAGAAACTCAAGGCTGCAGCCCGAGATCAGCCGGCTAATAAGTATTCAAATTAGGCATAAATTTTACATGCCCGATGTTTAAAATATTCAGAGAAAGACTGTCTGATTGCCTTTACTACAATTTTATGAACATTCTAATGGAGCCTGGATCTCTCTTTCTTTCTTTTTTTTTTTCTGGCTTTCTTTCTTTCTTGGACCGGCGATGGATGTTCAGAAAAACTTGGAAGATATATGAGACGAGGAAATAAGGATTTTTAATAACATCTGAATGCAATGCAAACTGCTACGGAAGTCTGAGGAAAATTGCTACTTTGATATTAACAAACCAATGAAATTTGCGTTTAATGTGCTTACATTTATAGAGCCAGACCGATATATCAGTTGGACGATATTATCAGCCCGATATTGGCGCATCACAGGTGTATTTGTCTATATCGGTGTCTGCTTATATTTTGTACAATTTGCACAGACACAAAAACTTTTTTTCTCTTTTACACTTTTCCGTTTTTTAGTTTTATATGCATAATTTTATGTATATAGTTATTTATAATTATATTATTTAAAAAAACACCAGTGAAAGTTTCAGTGCCAACAGTAGGGCTGCAACTAATGATTATTTTCATTATTGATCAATCTGTTGATTAATTTAGTTTCGTATCCTCAGATTTCTTGTTTTGTCTACAACCCCAAGATATTCAGATCACTGTCATTGATGAGTCAAGAAACCAGAAAATATTCACATTTGAGAAGCTAAAATCAGAGAATCTGGACATTTTTTATTTAAAAAAAATGACTCAAAACAATTATTGGTTATCAAAATAGTTGGTGATTCAATTAATAGCCAATTATTAATTGACTGATCATTGCAGCTCCAGTATACAGCTCTAGAAAATTATCACTTTCTCTGGTTTTACTATTTACTATTTTGTTTTATTCTATACACTTATGACAGTGTTTCTCCTAGAGACAGAATTCAACAGACACTGAAATGGAGTGGTGTGTATATACATATAAAATAAATACACTGAGAATTTTTTTACTCCCTAATAATGGTATTGGAATCAGCCCCAAAAATCCAGTATTGGTTGGACCCTAGTGATTCATAAAACATTCATAATATTAAATATCCTAACATGTTACAAAAAGAAAAAGAAGTCAGACATCATAGCTTGAAAAAAGATCAAGAAGCACAATTTGAATTTAACAAACAATAAAAGCCTGATATTCAGCTTAATCTCGGAACCATAATCTTCCCTCCCTCCTCCAAAATAAAATCTGTGCAATATGTCTAACTGCAACATAATGATAATGCAGATATATGCAAAGTATATTCGCAGAGATCAGATGGTGCTTTAACCTTAATGACAGCGGTGAGATAAATTAATTAGCCATCTAAAGGCGGCATTCAAATCTGCCAATTAGAATGTCAATTAGAAACACAGCCAGGCTGCAATGATGAGCGGGCTGCCGAGCTGCAGATCTGACTGACTGTGGGGGTGATGGAACTGTCACACACACACACACACACGCACACAAACACACACACACACACAGAATACTCTCAAGAGAGACAGACAGTGACAATACTCGGCACCTGAGGGTGTGACTATATGCATGTATCTGCATCTGCGTGTGTGCCGACCACCATGCCCCGTACCCTCCCTCCCTGAGGGGTACCAGCCCTGACCCCCGGCCCAAGCCCGTCCTAAACCAACTGGGTCGGAAGGAGACGCGCCACCCCCAGCCACAATATCGACTAGGGGCCCTTCGCTCTCATCTGGCAGCTTTAATGCCGCATGAGTGAGGGCTGCCGGCTTGCCCGCACGTGTGTTTGACATCCCATAAATTGCCGGTGTCCTGCATTTCAACACACCCGCTATTTGATGCCATTTCCTCAAGCCATAATCTTCCAATGAGGGAGAACCCAGACCACTTATTATCCTGATCGGAAACAGAGAGGAAGGCTGTTATTGCCCTGGTAATACGCTGGTAATTCTGTAGATGTATAGCTTTGGGAAGTAAGATGATAGTGATACTAAGTGTTTAGGTTGTGGGGTGGTGGTAAGATAGTGGGAGACGGAGATAACTCTGTGCTCTCTAAATTTGCTGTCGCCCGCGATAGGTGACGGCGCCAACATTTCTATTAAGGTGGAGGCTCGGTGGAGGGAGAGGCATTTCCTGATTGAGCAAAGATAGACACTTTATTTGCAAAAGCTTCAGTCCAACTCCGGCTTTTGTCTCATTCCTTGTGCAACCATACCCTTGCTTGCTATTCCTCTTCAGCATGAGCAAATATTTACTCTCGACTGCGCAAATCTGTCTCTTCCATCAGGTGCAAAATCTGAGAAAGGGTCCTGACGACGCGTTTGGCCCCGAGATTGGGAGAATTTCTCCTCTTTTCTTTCCGAGAAGTGACACAACAAAGGTGTAAGGAGAATTGAGCCTTTCATTGCCTCACACACACACACACACACACACACACACACATAGACGCTCTATCTTTCCCACATACACACACCTATCATTAAAGGGGAAAGAAGCAGCCCTCCATCTTTGTTTGCGAGCTCTAAAAGCCCTTAATGTAGCCTCATTACCTGGCCTGTCTCCCGCTCTATCATGTGCAGTAAACACACACTATGACACTGGCCATCCATCTAGTGGGAATACACAGCTGTCTGTGGTGCTCCAACAGTGTCTGGGGAACACTGGGGAATTTCACACACACACGCACGTTACGTTGTTAACACACCAGGCTTGACACTGGTTTTCGTGAGGATGTTCTCCACTGTGTCTCTATTTAGAGCACTGATCCATTCTCTCATTTCATATGCATGAGTTGCAAAAAAATGTTTTCATTAGGACGACAAAAAAAAAAAAAAGAAGAAAAAAAAAGTGACCAGTAAATCTGTGATCCCAGACGTCCGTTCATTATCAGTTCACATTTCAGGTGGCTGGTTTGGAATTCTCTTGGTTTGTGAGATCAAAATAATAGAAAGGAAAAAAAAAATAATAGAAATTACATTTCACAGTCTGCTGACTCCTCACAGCTCCGTGATCAAGTCGAGATATGGTTACCATTTAAAATAATCACACATTCTGTGCTTGAGTGAAATTAATTCATCATTGCCATAAGTTACCATGCATACAAAATAAAGAAGTAACTGGGCAGGGGGCTCACATTTTCAATACTTCAGATTGCTTAATAAATCAAAATGCCACATATGTGCTGACTAAAAACCACTGCGTTTTTAAATGATGAATTTAATCTAAAAAGTTTAAAATAGCCTAATCAGTTGTCTTGCATAGATTTATGCAAGTCATACCATAAATTTAAGCCTCTGAGTATGATCATATGTTTGTTTGTACTAGGGTGTGTACTGTAATTTCTCCTGGTTGCAAGTTGTCACAGCACAGGGACACCACAAGCAGTTTATTACAGCCTTCAGCTTCAAGCGAGTGAGTTTTAGAGTCGGAGATGGAGATGGAAAAACGACCACTTGGAAAGCCACGTTCGACAAAACCCAGTCCCCAGGATTAAGGTAAGGCAAAGCCAGGCTGCCGTGCCTTAGAATTAAAAGCTTCCTTTTTGGCACTAAAGGGCCACCATAAAAGAGCATTAATGACTACTTCTTATAAACCTGTGTATGGTAATGGTTTCTGCTCTCAGATAGAGGAATTTCAAAAGTGTTTCACCGGTGAATAAAGATTGCTTTGGAGAGAAAAAAAAGGGGGCTGAAGAAATCATATTTACAAAATCAGGAGTGGGGCCAAATGAAAAGAGATGAATATGAATAATGGACTTTGCTTTTTTTTCCCCGGGATTAACATTATTCAAAGCAACAGAATCAAATGTGGTTATCTCCTGTCCAATGAGCCCCTACATTGAGAAAACCCTCAGTCATATTTCAATTCTTCATTTGAGCCGACAATAAATCGTAGTTCTGTGATAGGAGACATTCAGTCAAGAATGTTCAGAACTTAATTCTCTTCTATTTACAATAAGGAGATGAGACAGAATAAGATAAAAGACAGAATATTTGCCACAGCGTGTGAGTGTCCCTATAAATGGAGTGTGAACGTGTGTCAGAGGCAGTGTTTGTGCGGTACAAAAAGGGGGGAAAAAATGACAAAGAAAGTCAGAGGAAAGAGTGTAAAGTGCATGTTCAATTGTGCGGTCTGCACAATGTCTGCTTAGAATCAAATGCAAGAGGCACTCATGAATAGTGTGCATGATACTATGTTAATACAAATTCATTTTATATGAATACAACCAGCAAAAGTTATTGTACATGGGATATCCAATTACTAATACAGTAAACGGGTAGGGCAGGCCAACATCAAAACGTTAAATTAAAATAAAAAAAGAATCATTCAGTAAAAAAAGGGAAAATATTTTAAACCAGAAATTTAATTTCCACTACTACAGCAACAAATGCACTCTTAAATATCTTCCTGTAGTGCAGCACGCCCCTCACAGAAAGAGAAAAAGAGGAGGAGAGAAACTAGTTTTCTCCTGCATTTAGGCTCGTCCCATATCATTTACACGTTACCCATCAGGCACCTCATTCTGCTGAGGCAGGAGACAGCCCCGCCGCTGTGCTTGTGGGTGAGCGAGACGGTGACGAAAGCTGATCAGTCGGCTCTCATTTGCATATTTGCCAATTCCATTAATTAACTCGGCCCACCTAATCAGGGCTAATTGACCTATAAAGAGGGGAGGCCTCATTGTCTCGTCCAATCATCTTTACCAAGAGTAGAGGAGGTGGTGAACGCAGGGTACTTCCGACCTTACTGTATTTATAGATCCTCACGCGTGGAAAAAGACATTTTATTCTCTACCTGAGCTAAAGCGATCAGGACTGAGCACACGGAGCAAGAGTTGGGAAAACAAAACAAAAAAAAAAGGAGAAAATGGACAAATTCTTAATGCTGGTCCGGAGAAATATCAGAGGAGCTGATGACAGTTGGATGGCCCTGACTCTCCGGTCCTCTCCACATCCAGCGGACAGGCACGAGGAGCCAGCCGCGGCCGGCGCAGCAACAGAGACATAGCTCATTGTGACGTTTCCAGTTATTTCTGGTTGATTAGGGCCATTATGTCTCCAGCTCTGATTTATGTTGTCATTCCCCCTCAGCAGTCCTGCATCGATAGATCTTAATGAATTGGTAAATAAGGGTGAAGATTGCAGTTGACAACACCGCAACATTCCTCATTCATACCAGACAAGATTTATGTAACCAATTAGGAGCATAACAGTAGGAGGGTGGTGGTGGGGGGGACTGGTCAGGAGAAAAAATAATCTTTCCACAGGAAAATTACCAAAGTCGAACCCACGACAAAATAGATAATGGGCAGTCTTTAACACCGGCTTAGTCACACTTTCTCCATGCCCGGTTGGGGACTTTAAAACTGCACAGAAGAAAGGAGGATCACTCCTGCTCCTCTTAGGATTAAGAAATTGATTTTACAAAAATATACAGAGACTGGTAGACAGCCTGAAAAACACACCCGTCCGAAGCAAAGATGATGATAGAATCAACAGATTAAAAATTAAGCACCACTTTGATATGGAAATATTAAATTCAAGAAGCCACTCTCCCCCCTCCACAACCATCCGAAAATGAGACGTAAGGGGCGTGCATCTGTGTGTAGGTGTGTGTGTGGTGGGGGCACACAAATCAATTGTTCACTTAATGTTTGATACATCGACCAAGACATAATAATTTGCATTTTTTAATAGTCTCATATTTCCATTATTTAATTTCTCTACTCTAG
>JAJHUR010134221.1:3782-27571 GCA_027495735.1 Lutjanus campechanus
TTGGCCCCCTAATAATAGCGTATAATAACTATAAAAATCCGAACAAAAACAATAGGGTTCCCAGCACCGCTGGTCCTGGGAAACGCGTATGCTTGCATCCGCGTCCCCCAGGCCCCGCGGGCTTGGCCCCCTAATAATAATAAAGTGAACTGTACAGTGCAAGAAAATGTGATAATGTGCCCGCTACACTTCCCATCCAGTGGAGAAAATGCATTAACTTTAAATTTTAATCTCAGACTCATAATAAAATCATTACCTTTTTACACTGTCATTATAACCATTCATTAAAATAAAGTATATTTTAAATCAGAATCTGATTGTGAAGAATGACACCCAGAGAGACAGAAACTCAAACTTTATGAACAGAAAAGTCTGACGAAACACTTTAGACATCCCAGTACCACCTCCACGGCTTGACTCACAAGTAATGACTGCTCCAGAGCAGAAACATCAATTTAAAAGAGCTGAAAACCAGCAACAGAGACAAAATATGAACAGAGAATGGCATGAATAACTGTTTCCACTCCTACCCTTTCTCTGGGATAAGAGATAACTCTTAGACATGACCTCAGAAAGGCTGGAGTTAGACCTGGGTAAACTTTTTAATAAAAACTGGATATCAATTCTGTCTGCGGATATGATTGGGGTGAAGACGGGGTTTTATTTTCCATGTCACCTCGTCTGACAGAGCTGCTAACTCATTGTTAGTCATGTTTTTTTAACAGCTTGAACTTGTTCAACAGTTCAGTAGCTGACATACAGATCGAGACACTGAAGTCGAGCTCTCATTTATCTACAAACGATGTGTCACTTACGACTTAATTGCCTGATAATAGCCTCAGGCGTGTTGTGTCCGTCTCTCTCGACTTTCCACACACTGCATTTCACTCAGGGTTTCTATGAGGAAAACGATAGGTATAACTGTGTATGCACATGTATGGGTGAGTATATGAAGGAGGGACTGACAGAGACACACACACAAGTGGAAGAGGAGAATTGCAAAGTATTTGTTAAAGCAGCTGGAGGGCAGGAAGTGTAACCCAATAAGCAGAGCTGTTAGGAGAAACAAATCATCTCAGTGTAAAACGCAGTCAGACCTGTTATTAACACTGCACATCCTTCAGTTTTTATATTCGTTGTATTCCTCTCAACACTGTATGCTGTTTGAAAACAGATGTGTTACAAGGGTTCTTCTTTGAAGCTGTCAAAAAACGAAATACTGTGACACAGAAAGCAGAGATTCTTACCTTATTATGGATGGGGTCATTGATTGAAGACTTGTTGCAATTTAACATCTTAAGCTTTTTGAACACATTTTCTCAAGCATAACTGATTTGACATCAAGTTTATTTGACCTCAATTGCAGAAGTTAGGTTTTCTTTTTTTTTATAACAAGGTTTCTGGCTTGACTCAGAGCAAAATCACTGGCAAATCAAAGAGCTCATGAGCTGCTAAACTCTTAACATGTCATCAACAACCCTGCACATGTTTTCTGTCAGTTCTTTTTGTAGATGCCTCCAGTAACATGCTTTTAAGCATTTAACAGAATAAGTTTTTGTCATAATGTTTAGTTTCCACATATCCCCCAAATCAACATTTCCAGCTCCAGTAACTGCCCTCTTGCAGAAAAAATAGATGGCAATATGCTTCCACCAGAAAATTTATGCAAAATTGCCATAAACGCTTTAACTACAATGTTTGTGCTGCTAATGGTCATTTGTGTGATTCAATTATCCTTAGTTTTCCTATAAAATCAACATCTCACATTCTGAGATTTCGTCTAAATAGTATAAACTGATATACCCTTTTCTGACCTCATATGCCTTTTAACCCCTCGGAGAGAGATAAAGACTATGGAAACAGTGTGCAAGCCTCAGCCTGTATGAGTCAGATATTGAAGTGCGCAGAGATCAAGGTGTCCAGGTAACAAAGTCTTTTATCCAGCTGAGGGTTTAGACGAGGAAATCCAGTGCTATGAACTGAGAAATGACCAGCATATTGAAGTCGTTTGCTCTGTCTCTGAGTTCACACACTAATGGACTCACACACACACACCTCGGGTCCATCAAGCAGCGTTATTCTCACCATCAGACCCAGAAGTCCACATCATGGGTGACAAAACAGGTCAGTGAAACAGTTCTAAAAACAACCATGTGAACATTTTAACTGTTATGAACCAACATAACAACATACATGCTATCACAGTATCTACACTAACCTCTTCAGAGGCCGCCATTGTTTGTTGCCATGGATGCTTCTTGCTGTCCTCATGCCTAAAACCATGCTCATAGCTGCCAGTAGTCCCTCCTATGTTGCTGATTAGCTGCACCATTTGATGGATAGATGGATCTTTGGATCCTTTGAGTCCTGTGACTTAAATTTAGTGCTTGGACCTTCGTGACCATGAAAACCTTTTGGTGCCTCTGAGAGTCTCTCTGCATATCGTTCCCCATGTCGGAATCCTCATTTATTCAAGTCCACAAATATCAGACTGGCTGTCTAAACTCAGAAACTAAACTTTTGCACACACGTTTAAACAATTGTTTGGTTTTGATTTAACAGTCACTTAAAATTAGAGGATACATTTTGTTAGTTTTTCTTTGACAATAAGGACAAAAATGTACAGTAGAGACAAAAATGACACATGAAAATTCTCTGCAAGGAAAAAACAAGAAGACTCAGCATAACAAGCAAGGAGAATTATCACAGCACTATAGGGCTTCAGTAGTATTTCAATAACACAGGAGACTGAGTCATTATGTTATATACAATATGTAAGGTCGGAGCTGCATAGGAGCAGCATGGATCAAACCGTGGAGAAATTAATTCACTCACACCTACAGGCTAAATCCCCTTTCCAATATTACAGGGATTTATCAGGTGAGCTTTGGCAAGTGTTTGGAAAAATACCACCGACATAAACAACACAGAGCGGTGTGCTGAAGCAGTACGTGGGTGGCTTTGGCATCCACCTTCTCATTTTCATTCATTAAAAGGGCACTATAAATGATTTGTTAGATCTGACAAAGAAATATATTAAGCTCGAACATGGATTTATTTGATATAATGCATGCTCACAATAGAGAGAAGACTAAAAATGTCTGGTAGGTTTATTTTAAGCAGTTTCATTCAGTTTACTTACAGGGGAAGAAGAAGGAGCAGAAGAAAAGTTTTATACTCATTGGCTGTTTATAGCCGTCTCCTGGGCCTGCAGTTTTATATGCAGACAAGAAGATGTGAAAAATGTTCACCAAAAGCATAACACAAACATAAATAAAAGTGCAGCCTCAAAATTGGCTGCTGGGCAGAGAACAAGTCATTTTTAGCCAAGCTCACCACATGGCTGTTTGGGAGGCAATGTCAGTTCCCCAGTTTGGTCCAGACTGAAATATCTCAACAACTTTTGGATGGATTGCCATGAAGTTTGGTTCAGACATCAAATTGTCCACAGGATGCATCTTAAAGACTTCAGCGATCATCTGGCTTTTCATCTAGCATCGCCAGATGTAAATGTTTTCAATCAGCCAGTGAAATACCTCAACCTCTAAAAGTTGGATTGGCACAAAATTCTCTTCAGACATCCATGGGCTCCTGCCATGAAATCCTGCACTCAAATTCATGTCCCCCTCAGGATACCCATCTAGTGCCATCATCATGCCAAATTTTTTTGCTAATTAGCAAGTTTTAGCATGCTAATACACCAAGCTAAGATGGCGAGCAGGGTAAACAAACTTGCTAAACATCAGCATGTTAGCATTGTGATTGTGAAAATGTTAGCTCAAAGCAGTACTGTGCCTCAATGCAGGCTGACAGAGCTGCTAACATAGCTGTAGATTCTTACACTTGTTTAAATATGTAATAAATATGCAAATATCCTGAATGTTTATGCAAAGAGGTCTCAGTACAGTGTCATTTTGGCTCTTTTAGAGGGTGCGTTATCTTTGTGTAATACATGTAAAAAGTCAATCTGGATGAAGTACTGTAAATTTGCAGGCTTGATCAGGCTCTACTTTATAACCTTTAAGAGAAAACGTACAATTTATCCTGTCATCTCAAACAGAGTGGACTTCACCATAATCTCTCTGATGTAAGGCATTTCCTCCTCCTGTTAAGAAGCCTGCCTCCGAATACTGCAACAGAATTGCTTTTGTCTCACCACTGTTTCCTCCAATCAATCAAGCTGTTCGCGGCCTGTGGTTGTATTTGGCCAAGCAGCTCAGCTGGGGCACAGATCAGCAGATTTCCAGTAAGAAATCATCTGCTCTCTGAAGTGATTTCATATCTAATTGCTTTTATTGACTTGGCAGCTCTGAACTAGTGGCCGCCCATATTGGCTTACTGTGCAAAAGCATCAGGCATAAAAGTGAAAAAGGAAGAAAAAATATAGATGGATTTGCTGGTGTCATCAGCACTGCTGGCAGGTTGGACTGTTTGATTAGAGGGTTTCCGGATGTTGTATTTTTTAAAATGCTGATTGACTGTTTAAACGCTTGGCACTTTGGACCGCCCACTACCCTAGAAGTATTAATGGAAAACCATCTCCCGCGGATGCTGTTTTAAAAAAAAATGTTTTTAGACATTTTAAAAGGGTTTACTTGACCATTGCTAAGCCCCACCCCTTTTTGTTCAGTGCTTCAATAACCGCTTGTTACTACAGGGGACATAGCTACAAAACGGCCATATGTGGCCAGCTAAATGGTCACAGAGTCACCAGTGAAGTGTTGCAGCGAACATGGATCATCAAGTTTCATTTTTTTGTTGATGTGATAAGAAATAATGGTAGGGCTAAATAAAACTGGAAACTCGCTAGATTTTTGTTACCTTGTTCAATTAATCAACCAAATCAAATAGCTTTTACATATTTCAGGAGAAATGTAGACTATGAAATAGTGGAGCACTATGAGTTTTGGTGCATTGTGAATTTATACGTCACTTGAAACTACAGTAACTACCTAAATGGCACAGAAGAGCCCTTGTTTCCTTATTGGCTTGTGCATTGATCTATTTTGTGTTTGTTCTGTTTTGAAGCACACAAACATACCTGGCAAGCCTGTTATGGTGTTTGTGATTGTTTTGAATCATTCTTTTGGTTTCAGTGTGCAACACAAACCTTGGCTTTTTCCCTAAACCTGCCTGCGAAATAAAATAAAATTTGTCAGATGGAAAATTGGCTACATTTGTCATCTTGGGGTGATAAATTATGCATATATTATTCAAGTTTTATCCATGCTTTAGAATGCTGGATTATGAATTTTATTTATTACTGAAGTATCTATCAAATATCCATGAGGAAACTGTGTTTAAATAGATGTGAAGCTTTTGAAATATTGTACATACACTACCTGTCAAAAGTTTTAGAACACCCTAATTTTTCCAGTTTTTATTGAAATTCAAGCAGTTCAAGTCCAGTGAATAGCTTGAAATGGTACAAATGTAAGCGGTGAACTGCCAGAAGTTAAAAAAAAAGAAAAAAAAAAGGTAAGGTTACCCAAAACTTAAAAATAATGTACATTTCAGCATTATACAAAAAGGCCTTTTTCAGGGAACAAGAAAGGGGTTAACAACTTAAAGCTGTTCTGCAACAATGGAGGTTGATCAAGCCTTGAAAGTTGGTGCTACTAATTCCGACAGGTGTCCCAACTTTTCTTGATTACTTACAACCCCCTCTGTCTGCATAAATGTATTGCTGGAGCACATTGTGGTATGATACCCTCGTGAGCACATTAAAAGGCACTCAGAAACTGGGGAAACTCTGACAGGAAGAGGTCTGGCAGACCCAAAGCCATGACAGAATCAGAAGACATGTTTCTGAGAGTTAACAGCTTGCGTGATAGGCGGCTCACAGGACAACAGCTTCGAGCACAGCTTAATAGTGGTGGTAGTAAGCAAGTCTCAGTTTCAGCTGTGAAGAGAAGACTTCGAGCTGCAGGTTTGACAGGTCAAGCTGCAGCAAGAAAGCCATTGCTAAGACGCCAGAATAAGAAAAAGAGGCCTGCCTGGGCCATGAAACACTGCTAATGGACTACTGAAGACTGGAAGAAGGTGTTATGGACTGATGAATCAAAATTTGAAATCTACGGTTAATCGTGCAGGATTTTTGTATGCCATCAAGTAGGCGAAAGGATGGTTCCTCAGTGTGTAACATCAACTGTCAAACATGGAGCAGGAAGCGTGATGGTCTGGGGTTGTTTTGCTGGATCCAGGGTCGGTGACTTGTACGTAGTGAGGGGCACCCTGAACCAAAACGGCTACTACAGCATTCTGCAGTGCCATGCAGTACCCTCTGGTATGCGCCTAGTTGGTCAGGGGTTCATCCTACAGCAAGATAATGACCCAAAACATAAGTCCAAGCTATGCCAGAACTACCTTAGGAAAAAAGAACAAGATGGTAAACTTGAAAACATGGAGTGGCCAGCACAGTCTCCAGACTTAAACCCCATTGAGCTGGTTTGGGTTGAACTGGACAGAGGGGTGAAAGCAAAGCAACCTACAAGTACTACACATTTATGGGAACTTCTGCAACAGAGTTGGGAAGAACTTTCTGCAGAATATTTGATTTCCATTGTAGAAAGAATGCCACGAGTGTGTTTAGGTGTTATATCTGCCATTGCCAAAGGTGGCTACTTTGATGAGTCAAAAGTTTAGAATACATTTTGGCTTATAAATTGATTCCATAATTTCTTTTTTAACTTCAATTGTTTATTTGTTCTATGCGTTCATTTCAGAGTACAATGAAACATTACACTGCAGAATTTTCAATAAAAAACTGGAAAAATTGGGGTGTTCTAAAACTTTTGACCAGTAGTGTACATAAATTAATACGTTTTTATTTTCATTTTTAGTTATCTCCAACCCCATCTCCTACAAAGTCAGTTTGTATCATACTAAATAATTTTCCTCAGAAATGTAATTGCTGTCTGCCCTGTAGTTCACCCAAGTTACAAGGCACAGAGCTTTGAGGCTGGAGAATGGGGTTCATGTTCTGCAAAAGTCAAGTTTGCGACTAAGTACTGAAAAAGTAAATGCATCCTGTTTTCAGGAAATTCAGGAATCTAGTGAAGGCAGTTGCCTTGACATGAGTTTTCTCAAAAATTTTTTTATAGTATCATCATAAAAAAAAACTGTATCTGTCAGGACCAGATACTGAAGGAAACAAATTAAACTGTTAGATACGTTAAATATAAACGTTTCCTCATTAAGTCAATAAAAATGTAATCTGGACAGCATTATGTTTCCTACAAAATCTATTTGTTAATGCAAATTAGCTGTATATTAACAGGGAGCTGTTTCTAGAAAAGTGGGGTGCGTTTACAACAAACCACCTAAAACCCCTAACTCCCCCCTCCCACTCTCTCCCCCCATCAATATGGATGTTTTGATCTCCTCAACTCATCTACTTCCAATTAGAGAATGGGATTATGGGCCAGCTGTATTACTGAACGGGGGTGTTTTTGTTTTGCTTTGTAGTATTAGGCTCACTGCTTTTCTTAATTATGAATAATAAAAGTGATTCATAATGGAAAAAAGCATTGCAACTTCACACGCACATAGAAACTGACTCAATCACACGCACAGTGGCTGCCAGAGACGCAGAGTTAAAAGGACATTTCTTGGCCGGCAAATGTTGTTTTTCTGCAATTATTTCAAGATTGATGGAATAAAAATGTTTTTCTTATTTCTGTTAATGCTTCCCAACACTTTTGTCATTGTTCTGCTCTTCAGCCTCTGTGGCACGAGGACACTGAGAAACCCATTAAAAAAAAAGACACACAAGAGCACTACCTCCCACTGTGTCACAAACACACACACGCACAGTTTGTCTACAGGCTGCACTGAGCCTTGTCATTGCATAGGGGAACATCTGTGTCACTGTTGTGGTAACAGTTATGGTGAGACTTCCATCTTCTTTCATATTTTTCCAATGAGCTCTCATAAATAAAATGAGCACGAACTCTGAAATGCAGATTGCATGTTGTCAGTATGAATTATGTGAACATTGTGTTCCTCCACCACAAACCGGAATATGTGACAATCCCATGAACTGGACTTTCTATTTTCTTTTGTTCATCATATAGTAAAGGTCCTCTTTGTTTAGGCAACTGGAAGAACTCTGATTGAGGTTAAGCTACTGAGACAACTTGGCTATGGTTAGGTTGGAACTTGAGCTGAAGTTTTAAACTTTGTTCAGAGTGGAAATCTTTTTGGTAAAGGTTGGAAAATTGGACCTGGAACACCAGATTTAAACCAGATCTGCCCCCCATCCTGACCACAGCAGGGACTGTCCATTGTTCCCACTAGAGGCTGACATTCTTTTGGGAATCCCGCTGGACACAGGATTCCCGTGGGATTCCTGCAGGATAGGAGTCATTTTCCCTCTTCATCACAGAACTCCCAAAAAAAACCTTTACAACAATCTTTGAGGATTTTACAAATGTATTTAATCTGTGTAACCCGTCATGTCTCCAAATGTATGAGAACATACAAGAGACTTGTTGACAAAAATAACTTAACTCAAAGTCCACTAGTGGCTATTCTAGAATTTTTGATCATATCCCACGAACACCAGCAGATGAAGTTTGTCCAGGTGTCATGAAAGCATAGATGTTCAAATGTCCAGTAAATCCTGAAATATAGTAATATAATCAAAAGCTTCATAACAGGTACCAAACAGACCTTAAGGTGAGGTTGTTTGTTAAATGCTCTTTTCAAGGTGAATCAAGAACTAGACTTACCCTGCATTCCAAAGTGCATACTTTTCCTTTTACATACTTTTAGTACGTACTACAGCTGCCGTTATAAAGTACATGCTGTTGCGTGAAATATGCATTCAATCAAGACATACTGCTTCCTCATAATGTTGTGACTTCAACTTTGCCCCTCTTGCTCATACACCCATCACAAGGGATTGTGGACATACTGCATTTGACATCCTATGTATTAGGACACACTAAATCTTTTTCTGGCACACTAAATGGTATGGTAGTCTGGGTATTACAATGCACAGTTTTAAACCCTTTGTTCACCCACACAGGCGTTTTCAGTTATTCTGGCTGATTGGAAGGTGGGTCGGAGCTTGGCAGGAATTTATTTGGTCACAGATCTCATCTACCAATAAGAATGATAAAGGTGTCATTTGCCCCAACACAGCTAACAAGAAGACTCAGGAAGATATCAATTAATGACAGTCTATACACACTCACACTGAGAAGAGAATAGGTCTTGTTGATAATATAGAGGCAACACTTTTACACTAGTAGTGACTAAGGCAAGAGAAGAGGCAATAAAACCAAATATGAGTGCTTTGAAAAACTAATTCTCCATGCTTTTAAAACGCTGAAATGAAAACGGCCAGAGTTCTGTTGCATTTGCAAATTTTGCTATGTTTTGCTGCAGAATTTGTTGCGTCAGCCTAGATCTGGAAAATTTCACTCTCTGCAAAGTCTAGCTTCCTGCTACTAAGTCCATCCTGACTCCACTTTGGAGGTTATTATATATACAACACAGAAACTATGGGTGACATCACGCTTCTGTCTGAGTTTTAGAGAAGAATGAATTAGAGAGGATTAGATTAGAAAGTCATCTCTAATGCTGTTGGCCCATTAAAATGAAACCGAATGAAGAGAAAGAGAAGTGATGTACGTTGAAAAGAGAATGGGATCAGAGCAGAAGAAAGTAAAGGAATAAGTTCAGAACCACTCATGACCGCCAGCATGGCACCAGCAAGCAAAAATTACAAAATTAGCACGCACCACATCACTTTGCTGTAAAACCTCATTCATCATAACCAATAACTCATGGCAGGCAATGAGTTACGGAAATGGTGTAAACATTTTAGAAGACATTGTGAAGTACACCAGTAACAATGCAGGGACGTGTGTAAATTGAGACTTATGTCAATGAGTTCATCTGCAGCAGTGCATGCTGGGAAACTTTCCCACATGTCTGGTCCCAGGACACTATGTTTTTTTTTCCAACCCTATAGTATGTTAACCTCATTGTCTGTGATGTTTTTCATCTTTATTTATCTTGTTTCCTGCTTTTGTCCATAATGAGTAACTCTACTTTAAAGGACCAGCGTGTAGAATTTAGAGGCATCCAGCAGTGAGCTTGCTCATCGCAATCAACTCTCGTCTCTCCCTTTCATTCCAAGCATGTCAAAGAACCTAAAGTGGGCGCGAAACTCGCACATTTAGAGCCGGTGTTTGGTTTGTCTGTTTTGGGCAACTGTAGAAACATGGCAGTGCAACGTGGAGAACTCTGTAGACATAAATAGCTCATTCTTAGGTAACGAAAACACAACGATTCTTATTTTTAGGTGATTATACACTAATGAAAACATACTTGTACCTACCAATAAAGTCCCGTAAAAAGTTTTAAAGTAATGTGTTGACCATAATTGGCATTCTGAGGTTGTTTCTGTATGTAAATGAGCCCGTAGGTACACAAGCAGATGAATGTAGAACAAGTTGGATTTATCATTGTCCACATTTAATTGTACAATTACAATTTAGTACCACTTTTCTTGTTCATACGGACAGTTCCCACACACACATTTATAAGTCCTTTCTACGCATGCTTTGAAGAATAAGGCAACAGAAGTGATGAATTGGACCATCGATATCTCCTCTGGTTGGAGCTGGGCCAGGTCTGGAGCAGGTCTTGTGTTCAGTGCCTGTCCTAATATCTTTAATGTGGCTGAGTCTGCTCTCAATGCACCATTTACCTCAGAAACCCCGGCTGTAATTCATCCGTTGGCCCCTACGAAACATGCCGTCTTCCACTCCTCCGCTCCTCCTTTCTTTACTTAACAAGGTCAGGAGACAGAGGGGAGAAAAGATGTTTGTCACTTGGCTGTCGTGGTGGAGGAGCTGCAGCCTCATGGTTCACATGTATTTGTATTTGTGTGTTTCTGGGTCTACAAGTACGGAAAATCAGTTGTGGCTTGGAGCTAAAGACGAGCTCATTTTGAGTCGAGGATCTTTGTGGGTCTACTGGTGCGCACAGTTCAGCATATATGCAGCTATGTGTGTCTTTTCAAAGCAGGGTGTGAATACCTGTTGGTATTCATGCTTGCATATATGATCTCTTGTGTATTTTATGCATTCATACATGGTTGAGCTTCAAGGTGAATGAGCTCTGTGCGTCACCGAGCACAATGTTTGCTTCCCCCCCAACATCCCTGTAGGCTCACTGATGGCCTTGCTGCATTAGATTTCAAGACCTTCTTCCCGTTATGGATGGCGTAGAGGCCTTCAATCTGCAAGGAGGGCCTGACAATGGAGGGTTTTTACATCTGCAGTGAGCTGCCAGGGACAGTAACTCCTCCTCAAGATCCAGAATGGAGCCCAAACAACATAAATTATGTGAGTATATTAGCCCAGTTTCCACAGCTCTGTCCCTCTGCTGCTGCTTGCTGTTATTTGGTAATGCAGCGATGGTAGTCAAGGGATCCATTGGTTTTGGTTAAATGTTCCTAACTGTTGTGGTTCCAGGTTTAGTTTTATTTAATGCTAGGCTTAGAAATGATCTTTTTTTTTTTCTGAGGGCACATTTTGTCTCCTCGCTCTGATCTTCAGGGGCATTAGGGCCTTTTCGGGAAATCTTTTTTGAAATAATACTTTGCTATTGTGTCTTGGAAAATAAACACTCGCTTTGTACCACCAAATATGTTTTAACTTCTTTCCCACAGTTGGAAACTGGCAGCAGGCCTCACACAAGAGGATGGAGCCATTTTCCTTTCACTGTCGCCGACCAGTCCATCCTCTACTCCCCCACTATTGACTTTTTACTGTATTGCTTGTTTCATATTTTGCCGACAGCGTGGTGTTTCCCACTGCTCCAGGCTCCACATTGTCATCTGTGCAAACGGTTTCAATTTCTCTCACCCAAAGCACACGAGTGTTGTAGTGACAAATAAATACACTGTGAAAGGACTCAAAATATCACCAACAGTGGCTCACAGTGACAACAATACAAATTAGTTTGACAGCTTAGAGGGTAGCCCTTAAAGGTCCAGTGTGTAAGATTTAGGGGGATTTATCTGCTAAATATGTCAAAAACTGAATATAATATTCATAAATAAGTTATTGTAAAATCACGTGAAAATAATAATCTTTGTGTTTTCATTAGAATAAGCACAGACTCTCTTCCACGGAGGCCGCCATGTTCAACTGTCATGTTTCTACAGTAACCAACACACCAAACACTGGCTCTAGATAGGGCCTTCGGCTGTTTTTTGTAGCCACCGTAGGTTCTCCTACATTAAAGTTGGTTGCAATCTGCAAGCTCACTGCAATGGCACTAAAATATACACGCCGGTCCTTTTAAGATTTCTGTAGTTTTATTTAACCATGTCTCCAAAAACACGCTGCAGTTCAGGTCTGGATTACAAAGCTTCTGAAAGGTATACCTTCAAACCAGAGCCAACATACAGGTAAAGGCAATAATATAGTGTTAGCACTAGCTTAGCATTAGCCTTTCCTGCTCAGTTTAGCCAGTGAGTTAACCCACTTTTCCAGCAGTTGCAAAAACAACAGCTGAGACTTTAATTGGTCTTAAGAAGCTGCAGCTGACACACTGTAACCTGAACTGTACATTTACTGCCAGATTGACAGCTTACTGCTAAGTTTAAGTTTCTTCTCTGCTATGAGCAGCATGTGACCGTCTGCTGCTTGATCTCCTTCATTTACACGCCATGCACACTTAGGTACTGCCCTTTTCCTTAAAGGAGCTACGCTATGCTCATGACAGTATGTTTCAATAAAATTCAATAAAATGCAAATATTATGGCAGTCGCAGGTGTAGCCCTTGGTGTAACACAGCTAATAAGCTACAACAATTTTGGGTGGTGTTACTTTGCCTTTCGTGGTGATCCCATATAAACAGGTGCATTTTACCACAAAAAGGTGCTTTTTAAAGCTTTTGTGGACAAGCTTTTATGTCTTGATAACATAAACTTTAGGTGGTTCCAATGATACTACTGAAACAGAGTCAAGGTGCTGCTATTGTGCACGCTGGCTCACTAGAAAGGCTCCGCTACACTAAATGGAACATGGCCTTAATTAGTATAATTGATAAACACCTGTGTGTTTGGCTTCCTACAATTCTTCCAAGAAAGACTGTGCTCGAGTAAAAATTCCTCAAAACATCAATTAGACTCTCCAGCTGATATGCATTAGCAGCGGTTATGTTAACACATGCAAAGATAAATGTAAGATAATCATTGAACACTTTTCTAATGATGGTATTTGCATCCTAACCTGCGCAGATTGAGACACAGCGGTCTACATTTTCCACAGCAAATAGGGGAAGTGTGTAATGGAACCTAAAAACTGGCGAGCGCATTTATAAATCCATTAGTCTCTAACCCTTGCGTCTGCTCTGCAGCATTAAATCTGTTCATATCTGACAAACCAATACTATCACACACAGCAGATTATGCTGTCGGAAATGGTTCAACTGAAATGTCTTTTTAATTTCCTTGTTTCATGGAGCAGGGCTGTTGGTGTTGTGCAACACGGTGGTGATTTATATGGTGTAGGGTTGTTTTCTGAACAATCTAAAATAGTCTGTTGTGTGAGAGAGCTATTGGAAACACACACACACACAAACACAAACACACACAGATTTACATATATTTGTGCTGGGAAGTGAAGGGTATCATCTTTAGCCTTTGGTCTCCTTATAAACAGCCTCATGCAGAATTGGATGGAGTTGACATTTAGCAAGTGTAGAACACAGGCTCGCAAATATCCCCCATCTCTGCTCTCACACTCCCCCTCTCTCGCACTCTCTCTCTCTCGCCTGAGTGAGTTTACGAGCACTTGTCTTGAACATGTTTTAATATTTTACATAATGAAAGGAAATGGCCTTTTTTTCATGGAAACAACTCTCTCTTTCTGTCTCTCTTTCTCAAAAACACAAAGACCTCAGTTATGAAGACAGGAATATGAATACTCTCTTCTGTCTTTCATACACACTGTGTCACACACTCAAAGTCGTAGTAAGAGATTGCTGTGACTATTATTCCTTATAGACTTAGAGGACCAGTGTGCAGGATTTAGTAGCATCTAGCAGTGAGCTTGCAGATTGCAAACACCTTGTCTCACTCTCCTCTTCCAAGTGTTCAGGAGAACCAATGGTGGCTACAAAACCTGCAAAAAATCTGAAAGGCTGTATCTAGAGCCTGTGTTTGCTTTGTCCATTTTGGGCTACTGTATAAAGATGGAAGTACAACATGGTGATCTCCAGTGAAGAGGACCCCCCACCCTCTGTAGATATAAGGGTCTCATTTCAAGGTAACAAAAACACTTCAATTCTTATTTTCAGCTTATTATGCACTTTACATTCCATTTCTGCCATATTCTGCCAATAAATCCCCATAAATCTGGACCTTTGACCATAACCCTTAAGTTTCAATACTTGGCACTGCAATTCTGGTCGATTTGTACCCCTTTTCCATACACATGTGCTGGCTTGGTTTGACTTGGCATGTCAGCCCAGCATGGCAGGGATTTGCATCTCTGAGGCTGGAGTAGAGACTTCACAATAAAAGTCCCCTGTTATTTTGTAATTTAAATGCTTTTATTTGAAAGCAGCAAAATCAGAAAATGTTGGGTTCTCATCTCCAGTAACTTAACACGATTCTTACACAGCTGAAAGTGAACACGTAACAGTAAAATAAAGCACATAGCTGAAAGTTAAAACAGCGATGCAGGACAGAAACTAAACTTTAAACCACAGACATTCAGTTAGAAGCTCCAAAAGTACTAAGTGCTGAACACACAGACACTTTTCAAAACTTCTTTATCTCTGCTCTCTTGCTCATATCAGTTCAGTCTCACATTACACCCTGTGGACAAGATGTCGAGATGTGGCTTTGGCCTCAGTCCAGAGATGGTCCATCTCGGATGTGACTCAGCACAGCTCAGCACCATAAAACTAGTAATGGAAATGCAAATCACCGTGGCATGATTTGACTCGGCGGTGCAAAAAGTGCCAATGGAAAAGCTCCATTGGTGGTATCAGCATGTGTCTTTTAATACTACAACACTCCTTGTGCAGCTACTTTGTTGGAAATACAACAGGAGAGCAGCTGCTCTATCTGTTTACAGCACAGCCAAACAAACCCACATTGTTTTAATAAAGAAGCCAGTCAATATCTGGCTTTTTTCTGTTGTGCTACAAGCAACTGCAGTCGGATTTCATGCGCTACGCAACGTGAATAGTTTGCCACACAACAGCAGAGCACAGTAAAAGGAGTTGGTTACCTCATTGAGGAGATGGATGTGCCTGCAGCTCGTCATCTAACAGCTTACTGTGGCTGCTCCTACTTGTTCTTTTTCACCCAGCAGTATTTAAAACTGAGCCACAAAATTACTTTGTCTTGTAGGCAAAGATGCTAATATTTGTAGACACTGGGTCCATGAACCACCAAGACTCTAAAATTTGATGGCCAAAGCCCATTTTTGATAGCCCAAATGTAAACGTACATAAAATCAATGCAGAAAAGGTCATTTAAAGCATCTTAACACAGCCTTCATTAACTGTGACAGAATTGACTTTAATGAATGATTTTAATGAATTTTAATGCGGTGTTCCCTGCAGGCATCATTTCCAGTGAAAAACAAGCTAGACTTCTCAGCTAAAGTTGAGGAAACTGGTTGCGCAAACCACAGTACAATACACTCTTAGATGTGTCATATAGCCACTTAAACTCCTGCTTCTATTCACTCTGAAATATTTGTTGCAGTTCCATTTATCTTCCATTTCCATTTCCATTTTGAGTAACCTTAATAAGACTTCAGTAGCTCCAGCTACTAGCTACCTGGCAACAAATGCTTTTTGAATTAGAACAACAAAAAGGTGCGAAGGAATCAGGATATTTGTAGATTTGTAACATTGGGCCACCAGGCCATGGCCACCAAAATGTCAAACCCTGTTTGGTAGACATGTTTTTGATGAACCTTCACAGCCATAACTAACAGCAAGGACTAATATATTGCATTTCCTGTGCTTGCATCACAATAGCCACCCTGAGTTTAATATTTTTAACATAAAGGGGCACCAGTATGAAAGGAGTTTTGCATTGACAGTAACTTAATACAGGTCTGACATGGCTGATAACGAAGTGATAACATCACCAACAGCAGCACTGGATTATCAGCATACATACCCCTAAATGTGAAGAGATTTTGAATCCTTGGCAAGAAAGGCATATACTGAAAACTACTACAGAGAGGAAACTACGGTATAAAAAATATAATATCACATAATATATAAATACATTGAACAGCTATTGCTTAAAAAAGAAAATCAACTATAAAGAGTATCAAAAACACATCATCAAAATATATATAGAGAGAGAAGGGAGAGAGAGTTTAGTATTAGAGATATCTTTTCCCATAATTTTCTGATTTACTTTTATTATTGTACCTTATTTGTAAATTTGTAATGGCTTTGGCAATATTGTTAACCTTCAGTCATGCCAATAAAGCTTATTGAATTGAAGAGAGAGAGAGAGAGAGAGAGAGAGAGAGAGAGAGAGAGAGAGAGAGAGAGAGAGAGAGAGAGAGAGAGAGAGGAGCAACCTCAATCACAAACACCCCCTTATTTCACATTACATGTCTCGCGCACACATATAGTCACACACTCACGCACATCACACAACTGTGCTAACCAGTCAACTGGGCCTATTTTAGTTTAATCAAATGTTAAAAGACTCTCTTGTGCACTCTTTGTCTCTCTCTCTCTCTCTCTCTCTCTCTCACACACACACACACACACACACACACACACACACACACACACACACACACACACACACACAGAAGGTGTGATGTTATCCAAACAGCCAGCTGTCTTGTTGTGTCAGGCTGGTTGCTCTGTTGGCTGCAGGCCTGGGAGAAGGCTTACTTAGAGAAAACAGAGACTCACTCTACATTAGACTGACTCCCGTCAATGGACTGGGCCCAACGCCGGCGCGCACACACACACACACACACTCACACTCTCTACAGTGCAGACAAAGTTTCACACACACATGCATTCACAGGGACATTCTCTCTACTCCTTCCTCGTTCCCCCTCGCACCCATGCACACACAAATAACACACAATTTCATGCAGCATAACATGAGCCGCTAGATTCTTGTCCATGCTCTGGTTACTAGGGGCAACATGTACTTTGGGGGGAAAGCTACATTTTTGTGGAGTCATGTGGCGGAGATATGACACATACACATATTTAAGTGTACGTACAGATACACAAACAAATTCCAAGGCACGGAAAGCTGAACGGTTTTTATAAATTGTTGTAATATTTGCAGAGGAAATCATAAACAGGAGTGACATTCGATCAGTCATGTTGTTACAGAGACGTAGTTTACTTGGCAATCACCATACAGCCCATTATGTCATCGACTCCATCACGCTTGCTTCAAAGAAACTTCAGACTATTACAGAGTCCCTCCGATGAAGTCACATGACAGAAAACAGGTCAATCTGCGACCTCAATCAACCTCTACTGGCACCCAGCAGGAACTGCAACAACAAAGGAAGGTCTGACTTCCTCTTAGTAAAGTCCCCTGGTAAATTTAGTGTTTGTGCAGAATCAAATCTCGTGGTAAAAGACTCGTGTATGAAAGGAGCATTACACATTAACTTTCTTTGCCTCTCCCTCCTGATATCTAACTGACACTAGTGTTCTGGTCATCCAGTCAAGCGTCATGCTGCTCTATTGTTCAGCATCTGGAAAAATAATTAAGCTAATGGTTGAGTTACTCAATAACAAGCCCACAGAGCAACTGCAGCAAATTCTGGAGTCTCATCATTTTGTCATTCATTTGTCCATCCATTCACAACCAGAGTTTACTTTTTTGACAGCCGATGTGGCCATTAATACTCCAGAATTACAGTCATATGGAAATACTACTGGACAATAATATGTAAATAGCAGAGGTGTAGTTCTATTTATTGTACTGGAGCACACCAATGATGCATGCATGCATAACTATGCTTAAGCAAAAAACTTCTGAATATACTAAAAACTGTAGCGCACATGCAAGGCTAGTAGTTAGTGGTGTAACTTTAATATAACACCACAGAAGAACACGCACAAATGCTTTCTTCTACAGAGCGGTGAGTGCAAACAAACAAGAAGAAATTGGCAAATGCGCGCTCGAATACAGCTCTCTGCTGATCACAGTAATGGTGCAGCAAACCTACATTTTGCTGGAGGCGCGTTAATAAGAAAGTCAGCAGAGCTGGCAGCGCTAACGTAGCTCAATAGTCAGCCCGTTTTTTCGTTATTCTCCTACTCGTGCATTGGAACTGCATATTGCCAGTTTACACTGCATCGGTAATGGTGGCGCTTTCAAATGATTGGTCTCTGGAACCCAGTTTCAAAACCTTGTATTTTCAGGCCCCCAAAAACATGGCTGCCGTGTGAACAAATGGCCAAAATGCAACAAAAGTTTACCGTTTTATATTGAAAACCACTGTTCCTACGGTGGCAAGTTAATATACATCAGTCAACTTGGCTGACCACATGCATAAGTTGCAGTACTACACCTGTGATGTCAAGTTAATTTCTTTGTCCTTTCCAACAATACAATACATTTTTTGACCAAGTGCAGCACTTCCACAACCCTCTTTACAGTACTGTGGACAGTGCCACACAGCCAGGTGTGCCAGTTAATGTCATTCTTTCATGTCACTGTTTAATTCAGCTCTATGAGCAGCATACAGCAAACTTCTATATTGAATAGAAATCAAATCTTTGATTTTTATTTTTTTTTTAAATATGGTGTTTTTATTCTAATGAGTTTATATGGTGTATTTGGCATAGTTCCCACAGGACTATATATTTTCATCTGCCACACACAAAACTACACATGACAAAAAGTCGCCATTGCTTTTGTTTTTGGGGAGTGACACTGTAAGAGTCTCATATTACATATTCTGTGTTCTTTTACATAGTGGTTTTGAAGTGGTTGGTGAACTAAGCAGAGAAGAAAATATATTGTAAAACTGAACATGTGGACCAAGCAATAGTGCAGGCTTGCAAAAGCGTGGGCTGTATTGAGTGTCATCATAAATCTATATCAACTGCAAAGGAGCTGCACACAGGCTAGAAAGAGCCAGACACATTATCTCCAGATAACAAAGTTTTGACACGACAAAGGTATTATGGTGATTTTGTGCCTTTGGCATAGTAAAATCGAACATATTGCCCCATATTGTATTGCCCCAATACAATGTGGAAGCTCATGTGCGATGAAGTTGTTCTCAACTGTGCTGCAGCACCTGTTCTGAGGTCTTTAGTGTCAGGACGCCTGAATGCAGCATGGTGATGGATCATTCTCTCAAGTTTAATCAAGATCCGACCACCCAACAAACAAAGGAGAGACCCCCCTGATCTCATAGCAGGGGACAATAAAGACTCCTTGCGCAGTAAACAAAGAGAAATGGATGATGGACAGCACTAATGCTCCTCGAGGGAACACTATCCAAGGACATGCTCTGGCTCTTGATAGCTTTTAATAAAAATTCATTATTCATTAAACTCACACATATATATGCCCAGAATTCTTCACTCAGAGCACTTCAAAGGGCAGCCATCATCTGACGCCTCCACAACACAACAGCCATCTTTAAAGGGCAATAATGGAACACTGGTTCACAACAGATTTGGCAACACAGGGAGAGAGGAAGAGAGGATGATTTTAATCTTTAAATCAAAATGAAGTCAAAATGTGAATGGGGAAGAGTCAGTCGACTCTGTTTTGTTTATTTGCTGCTTTAAAAGCGTTTTTTCTATATGTCAAATGTCCAGTGCTGCATAAAAATAAACAAGTTCGGTGACAGACTGTATGAGACGAATGCTGATAAGAGCTAACAGATTGTTCAAGTCTGCCTTCAGAGGGGAGCTCTTGCTGTTTCTACCTCTATCTGAGGAATTGTAATGAGTTCACACTATAAGCAAAGCCAACTCGCACGCCTACAGACATTAGCGCCACGCAAGTGCACTGCAAATGTTAGCGAGAGAGGGATGAAATGAAATGGAAAAAATGAGGAATACAGTGTACTATCTTCATTTTTTTACTTAATTTACTGCTGTCCTGTTGCATGCTTCCTTTCTTCTCAGCCTTGTCTCTCCTTCTTCTATCTCTTCTCCTCTGCTGACAGGCAGGTTGGATGTTGACGCTGAGCGGGTTACTTATAGTCCAGGCGAGATAGAGCAGAAACGCACAACATTGGTCTCATTTGCATAAAAGCTCTTACATGTATGTCTAGTTTGTTGTCTGAGGTATTGTCTTGGCTGTAGTTTCTCTATTTCTGAGATTTAGTGTCATAAATATTAAAAATGGCTCTTTGTTACAAGCTGTGCAATGTCATTCTATTTCAATATCAATGTCAAAATGTCACAGAATTTGCTGTTGACAATGTGATCAAAAATCGGTGTGGACATTTTTTGTTCAAATCCTATTATGATCAGTCTGAAGGTGTGGTGAAAAAGGAAAATAGTCCTTACGGATGATAGATGATAGGAAGTAGACTGTCTATATAAAGATGATCTGTGGTGCTACAGATTAATTATTCATATTCATCCTCACCTAAACTAATATTGGACTCTGGCAGCATTGTGATAAGTGCAGCACCCCAGTTCAGTGGTTGCATCTGTCATTGTCAGCTAGGCTGTCCCATTCTCAAGGCTCCTCCAAATGTGGCACTTTTGCAGGAAATTATGCGGACAAAACTGTTGTCTTTTCCTGGCTTCAATATCCCACATCCAGGAAGTTTGTGCAAATTTTTATAAATATTTCAAGATTATGGTGAATTTATTTTCAGCTAGTCATCAGCTAATGGTAAATTGTTTCATATGAGCTGGACCAATTATGAAGCAACTGCACGGTATGAATAATTTAAGTAAGGGTATACTGTACAAAACTGTATATTTTTAATTACAGAGTCTTTAGGTCTTCTGAAGGACAGGGCAGGGTATTGTTAAAAACATAACGATACCAGTACCAATACCTTAAAGCAGACCTGGGCAAAATGTAGTCCAATTTATCATTTTTCATATCGTTAAACTGTTATCTGGCTTTTATGCTGAAAGGGGTCAATGCTTTTATGAATCTTTTATATTAAACTGTAACTTTATTAACTCATTGCCATACATTTTGCACTGTTCTTCTTCTACTGTTCTACTACTGCTGCTGTTATTGTTGTAACCTGTATCCGGCATGCATGAATGAACTGCCAACTCTGTCAAACACAGCAAGCTCAGCTTCACCACAACACAGACTGTATGCAGAAATGGACCAATGACACGTTGCATTAAATCGAAGAACACTTACGGTTATTGGCTGCGAGCGAAAACACAAATTGTTTTCTAGATTGGGGTAAAAAAAAAAAAAAGATCAAATGCAGGTATTGTTTGACCTGAGAAGATTTTACTACACTGTACTGGAATTTGCCTCCTATAGGACCCATGCATGAGCTGGAATGGAGATTGTTTTCATTAGTGAAATGTGTTCAAGTTAATGCGAGAATTATTACCTGTTGCAAATCGCAGCTTGCATGAAATGGGCCCCTGGGTTGCATCTCACAGTACAACAGTGTAGGTTGGGTGACATAGAAACTGTAGTAGAGATGGCAACTGGTCAGTGTAACAAGTCACATTGATTTTGATAGCCCCAGTCTGCATTCACTTGCATTTTTTTGTGTGTGTCTGCATGTTTCTGGTTTATGTCCTCCACCATTAAATTCTGTGTTCATTCAATAGGATGTGATTCAAGTCCAAGACTATGTAACCCTTCAGTTATAGCAATAATATAAAATCACCAAACAGCAACTGTCCAGTCATAGATTGGCAACCGCAACCATAACAAGTTTTGTATTTCTTTACATGCTGAAGCAGTGTGCGCTGTGTGTCTGCTGCTGTTAAGTAATTTTTCATATTTAAGACACTTATACAGGTTTTTCATTTTAAATTGTGTTAGATGGAAACATTAAAATAGCTAGAGACAAACTACTCAGCTGACTAAAGGAGTTCAAGCACTAGCATTTGATTACATTAGCTCGTTACACCAGCAAGAGTCATCGTTTTAGCTGAGAAAATCCACGCTCGTTAGAAGCTGATTTTGTTTAATCACGGACCTCATGTTTCAACCATCATTATCACTGTAAACTGCATATGTGCAGTGCGAGAATGTAAACCTTGACAGGCCGAGCAGCAGTAACTAAGGAGGGCAGGGCTTAGCAAAGGGTACAATTGACATCCTTGACATCCTGACTCATGCAACTTACAGTTATTCTCACTATTGATTAATCTATCGCTATTTTCTTAAATTAAATCAATGATTTTGTCTTGAAAATGTCATAACATTATAAAAATGCCCTTTAGAAGTTCTCAAATCCAATGATGACATCTTCCAATTGTTTGTTTTGTTAAAAAAAAACAGTCCAATACACAAAGATATTCCATACAATTACATAAAAGAGAGAAAAGCAGCAAAATCTTAAATATGAGAAGCTGAAACCAATGACAGCTTGTTATTCTGGTTGATTATTGACTTGAACAATGAATCGTTTATCTCTGCTTGAGGTTAATTCTCTTTCAAACAATTCCGTATCACTGTGTGTTGGACCTTAAAGTACCGGTTGTGTGTTTGTACTGACTTTGAGGCCGACTGTATTTGTATCTGACCAACTACAGAGTAATATCACTACATGGAAAGCACATTCTCTCTATAATCTAATTTCGCTATCCCTCTCTTCACACTCTTTTCTGACCCAACCCCTCGTCCTCCCCTCCTCCCAACACCTCCATCTCCTACATCTTTGAGCACAATTTCAATTATTCCACTGGCATGACAGATGACGCTCCCCAATCCTTCCACAGAAGAAAACATGTCAAATGAAGCAAACACCTGTTCATACTGTATTCTGCCTCACTCTGTCCAAGAAACTTGTCAGCGTGGGTGAGCTGGTGCTGCTGTGCCTGAATCAGTGTGTCACCTGGGAAAAATGTGACTAACCAAGATAAATTATTCACAATATGTGTTGGGCTGAGCTGGCCTGTATGTTTTTGCTACGATATGTCTGTGTGTGTGTGTGTGTGTGTGTGTGTGTGTGTGTGTGTGTGTGTGTGTGTTCATAAAGATTGCACACTAAATTCTGACACACACACACACACACATACAGAGAAAACCTACTGAAATATTCAGACTCTCACCCCAGGTGGTTAAGCTATACCGCTATATACAGCTCATAATTCTTGCTATGTCTGTATCTGAAGGATTTCTCAGAGGCCACAGAGCAAAGAGTGATTCGAAGGAATGCATGGAGAGCCCTGTGTGTGTGTGTGTGTGTGTGTGTGTGTGTGTGTGTGTGTGTGTGTGTGTGTGTGTGTGCTGTACGGGAGAGTGAGTGAATGTGCAACAGTGTTTTTTGTGTGAGAAAATATAAAACAACTGTCTGGAAACAAACTAAATTTACTCTACTAAAGTATTCAACTTAAGCATAATTCCACAGGTATTTACATTTTACGCTACGTAGTACTTGTATTAAACGTGAAATGTTGTACTTTTACTCTGCTATAGTTCTAATGCATTACATTAAATAGTTTGGGTGTCATAGTTTGAGTTTTTTAAAGTTATTTTCTGTTTTATTTTGTAGGAGCTTATGTGTCTCCATAGTCTTGATGTCCTGCCTTTGTTCTTTTTCCCGCCCTTTTGGTTTCTGATTGTTTACACCTGCTGTCAGTTACTCACCTGCCCCTGATTT
>JAJHUR010134233.1:1257-12505 GCA_027495735.1 Lutjanus campechanus
CAGAAAATCAAAAAGGACAATCCTTATGTGCTGGGAAATAAAATACTAAAAAAAGACAACGTCCAGAAACACAGCATGAACTGCATTAATTGTGTTCTGTAGAGGTTATGGTTATTTCTAGTGTGTGCTACAACTCACTGGCCCTGTGCTACATAACTGTCAGCCTCTGTAGCACCAGTGCTAGGTGCTGAAAAAGTTAACGTACAGCCCTGCCTTAATCAGTGCTGTAGATTACGCCAACGAATCACCCCACTCTTAGATAAGTGTATGAATTCTTAAGTTACAGCCACTGACAGTGATCTTGACCACCAACAACCCAAAAACAAAGGCATAAAAGGTGGTGCTAGCTGTTTTCTTCCACAGGTATTTCATGAGTTTTATGGCACCTGCGTCCTCTCATTGACAAAGTATTTAAAAGATTCCTTCAGGGGACATAAAGACTTCTCAAAGAGAAGCTGTCAACAGCAAACAGTATACATCCCACACAGCGGCTCAGGACAGGACCTCATATTATGGCCGCCTCCACGCTACCACAACTCTGCTTCAACCTTTTTCCATTAAGGAGGTAAAAATCTCTCTCCCAAAAGGAATAAATTGATGCTGTCGCAATTCAAACCCATTTCAGGACTAAATTGCAGTGAAATGGGATGACTCATGCCACAAAGACCTTCAGAAATATCACAGAGAATAGTTGAAGAACAAGCTGCAGTGACGCAAGAGTGGAAAAAGAGAGAACAGCAGCAACAGAGTGGGTGTAAAAAGACACTGGCTTGAACTGAAGAAATCACAGTTTTCAGCAGTATGACGACAAGGGAGAGAATAAACATGTCTCATTAAGACTATTGACCTCGATCTATTACAAAAGCTGAGCACCTTAAGACTCTGATTATCTTTTTAGATGCCTGACTCTGATTAGCCATTGACTGGACCGAGGGGCTGATTGCTGCTAATAAGCACACTAATCAGAGACACTCAGAGACATCTGAGACAATACAAAAATATTAGCAACTCTTAATAGTCAGGTTAGCTTGCCCACTCACAACAATGTCACTAATTACTCCATACAGGATCTGGACTAATTGCTCATGCTGAAAACCAGAACACAGGAACAAGCGCTTTGAAAGGTTTGAAGTAGGATGCCCACTGGCCAGAGGTGTTTAGTTTCTGTTGGTGGCCGAAGATCAGACCCCATCAGAACTTTCCTCCTGTCTAAATAAACTATGTATAAACTACCATGTCTTTCCTGTTGTCCAAATAAAGAACAAAAATAAAGAACAGCTTCAAAGCTCCTCGGCACAGAGTCCCTGAACTCTACTGAAGGGATGAACACCAGTTGTCTGTTTGGTATTTTGAGGACGGTGCTGGAGAAGGATATTATGCCGCTCCAAAATCCAGCTTAAGTGCAGTTCAACTGGGTTGAAATCCAAGGCCATAATATATGATTGACATCATTTTCATACACAAACTGTTTCTCCACTTGTTTACTCAATGAACGCATTAAATTCTTGGATTCTCCACTCATATCCTTCAGCAACAACGTCAAATGTCATTTTGGCTTTTGCACAGATTAAAGGTGCAGTTATCAATTCTGGAGAAATAGTTTATTGTTGAGTGTCATTCTCAGGTCTTCAAATTACCAAAAAAAAATCTCATTGCCAAGGTTGCCTTAGTGCTTACTCTTGGTGGGGTTTATTGGGTTTCTGTAAACAATATAAAGGGCACAATCTAAACCTGCTCTATATGAAAAGCAAACAAAAAGCTGATTTGATCCGATTTGGATTGGTGACTCGAAAATGATTGTTTGTTGTAACATTCCCAGGTCAAATACTGACATTGTGGGAAATCAACAATCAGTTATCTTATCAACCTATGATTGGCCAGTCTCTTGTCACAGGTTAGTAGAAGTCTAGTTTTCTCTCAGACTACTTAAATTAGATTACTCTGGAACTTTCGTACAATGATGACAAAAAATAAACTGCCTACACCAGCTTAAACAAACATGATATAATGTGTTAATTTGTGAGTTTTAGAGGTACTCATTAATGATAATGATGGTTGATTTTATTATGTTTGGGGAAAGCCAGTTTTCAGACTTTATGCTAAGCTAACCCTTAGCAAAAACTAGTATACTTGAAGTTCATTTTAAGTATGCTTGAGTATAAGTATAAGTACAGCAAGTATACTACGGACCATGTACTTGTAGTGTACTAGAAAGTATACTAATTTAATATTTCTTTGGACTAAATTGGAACATTTTTAAGTTTGTAAAAGCATACTTTAAGTATACTTTATAAGGTCATTTTAAGTTTACAAAAGTACACTTTCAAGTATACAATAAGTACACTCATCTATATACTACTAGTGTACTAGGTATATACTTCTAGTCCACATTTTAGTTTATTGAAGTATACTTAAAGTATATCACAAGTACACTCTTCTATATACTGCCATTGTACTAGTTATATACTTCTAGTCCACTTTTTAGTTTATGAAAGTGGCTTAGAGGGAGTGATGGAGCTGGTAGTGGGATTGAGACTTGAGCAGGACAGGGTCAGAGTCTGTGGGAGCAGGTCCAGAGGAATATCCAGAGAAAATGAGTGAACTGGGATCTGGTAGAGCTGGGTGGAACAGAAGAGCAAACTTGACCAAACTTGAGGTGGATAAAGTGGATGGAGTCAGAACTGGGAGGGAAATGTAAAGCAGTGTTCATCACAGAACTTTAATTAGCAAAAGTGGCATAAGGCTTGAAATGTGGCAAACAAAGTCTCTGTAGCAGAGTGAATGATGTGATAGTGGAAGGGTGTAGAGCCGGGGATGAAATACTGCAAGCTAATGAGCTAAAGAGATCCAGGTGGGCAGACTGGGCGTGGTCACAAGCTGATTGTGGACAGGTGTGCGGAGGAGCAGAGCTGGGAGACGGGTGGGAAGCCCCGCCCAGCCCACAACACAAACACACAGAGACAGAGGGAAAAACAGGGGGCACTTCTTTTTGGTAACGGTTGAGTATAAGGCCAAATATACTTAGACTTTGAGTATAATTTTCAGTATAAGCCAAGTATACTTAATATTAACTTTGTTAAGAATATCTCTGATAAGTACATAAAAAGTAAACTGACAGTATACTCTCTTATTTTTTAGTTTAAAAGAAGTATACTTGAAGCACACTTGAATATACTTCTTTTTGGTAAGGGAAGCAAGCATCTGCTAACAACAGCTTCATATTCATTGCACAGACATGAGAGTGGTATCAATTTTCTCATCTAACTCTCTGCAAAGAAAGGAAATGGGAATATTTCCCAAAATGTCAAACTGTAGCAGCTTCCTACAGCAAACAATACAGCAGATTTGGAACTGTGTGAGATGGCCATAGAGCAAAAAGACAAATTCTGCACAGACAGATGTGTATTTTCCCCACCCTTCTCTGGTTAAAATGGAAGTCAATGGAACACAAGACTGTTATGATCAATCATCACATGACCAAACAGCAAACAAAGCCAAAAATCTTGCTGAAATAGCAGTTGGTTGCCACCCTAAGGAGAAATTCATTTCTCAGTGCCAATTGTTCATTCTTCCTTCACACAGGTTTTTAGATTCATGGGCTGAATGTTAATCAGCTTCCTGAATTGTAATGGCTTTAGATACTAACCCTAAATCAGTGAATGAAAGCATTCTGAAATTTGATCATGACGGATGCCCACTTAGCAAGTGAACTCCAAAACTAGCCCCCCCTCTGCCAGGCTCACCTCTGGACTGAAATAAGTCCCACATGTGCACGTTTGGCAGGAGCACGACCCTATTAACCCCTAAACAAGGCCGATGCTGGGCTTTGCTAATGACACCCCCCACCTCGTCTGCTCCATGATGGCTGACTGACAGCCATGGTCTGCGCACACAAACAAACACACCACATCATTGGGCACGGGCACACACACAATCATGACCTGTGGAGGCTGGTGGTGCATCGATAAGGAGGTCAAACAACAGATGGCCAGTGGAAATCGGTCAACTTGTAGTTAAACACAAAAGAGACACACATACACTGTTTTATTACAGTGTTATGGTAGTCATTACTTTTCCTGAATTATACTGTCTAATATTGTTTATTTCCATCTACAATATCCATATATGATGCCACATTTTAACTTTAACTTTGACTTTCCATATAGTACCACTGTCAAGTCTAAATTTCAACGTTTAGACAATTTATCATGAGTCAGACGTCTCTCCACAACGCTCAGCGCTGGGGAAAAGTCTCGCTCCACACACTGATATTCTGCTACACGGGAAAACATCTTGGCTGGAGCTAAGCCCAAGATGCAGCCACGGTACTGCTGCAAAATAGTGTCAAGGGGGAACTTGTCTTGGTGGAACATTTACACACCAGGAGGTGAGCTCTGGCAATAAAATTTAATTACTGAAAAAGAGAAGGTAATAGTTGTAAGGTGGTCCACGTTTGTACTATTTGAAAACAGAGAGCGGACGCTACAATAGTGCTTGAACCAAGCAACCAATGGCAGACTTATACTCACAGTGTGCACTCGGTGAGTCAGACTAGAAAGTCGGAGGATCACTAAAGTAAGTAGGGTTCATCCTCTGTTCATCCCCTGTAGTTGTTCAAATCTGTCAGGCTGGACTAACAAGAACTGACCAACCATCAGATTGGCACATTTTTGTTGTGAATTTACACACGTTGGTTCTGCTTGTTTCTTTTGTTCAACAAAAATTGATATGAAGGAAAACATCAAACAATGTGAACAGAAGAAACAAATTCAATTATATGTGAAAATGTTTTATTAAGATGCAGTAAACTGCCATGATGTATTTAAAGTTACAGAGAAATAATGAGCCCTTTTGATTGCATAGATAACAGATGTAATGATAACGTGATAAATGATGGACATTACCTGCAGGCCTCATTGAGTGGTGGTTTCACAGAGACACAGATAAACTGATGATGAAGGATTATCAGCAGAATTCATCAGAGTCATAAAGGGAGCTGATCTGACAGATGTCCTAATAAATCGCTTAGGTATTGCGCAACTATAAAGCCGAGCACTGTATGAAAAAAAAAATGCCATGGCAGCTACAATAAAAACACCATTTCACCAGTTATGAAACTGACACTTCAAGCAACAGCAGGGTCAAAATCTCCTTACAACACCAGTGATGCTCGACATGAGCATGCGTAGGCATTGATGTTTCTTCTGCGTTGTGCAACCGAGACTGTAAACTTTTTGGGCCAAGCACGCTCACGCTCCAGCAGCTCTGCCAAATCCACCGAGTGCTCTGTGGATGCTTCGCAGCTGTCAGCCAGTTATCATCACAGTGGCTTCCGCAGAGAGTCGTGAGGCCCGATGCCGACCGACATCATGATACTGTCCCTTCTGGGGTGAATTTACAATTCAGCACAGACACACTCCTCAGGATTAGATGTCTACATGTGCAGCCATATGCATGGGTAAGACTGCCTCTCCCTGCCTCCAGGTCTCTCAGGCAGGTGGAAGAACACATACACACACACACACACACACACACACACACACACACACACACACACGCGCGTGCACACACACACACACACTTTGATTTTTTATCACTCTCTCCCCATTTTAACCTGCTGGAGCGCACAGGTGTCGACTTACCAAAATCCAATTGCATCAGACAGGCAGGCAGCGAGGCAAGACCAATTGTCCTGTGTGAGTGTGTGTGTGTGCGTTAGTGTGTGTGTCTCAGTAACAGCTTAGTGTAGGTCTATTGTGTTTGGGAAGTAGACCTGTCCCACACCATTAATCAAACCAGACAGAATATAGTCTCTGTGCTAATAATATGCACCACTAGCTCCAAGCTAACCCAGTGAGGACAATGCCAATGTCCTACTATAGTCTCCACATAGACAAACCTAAATAACACACACATTTTTCTTACTGTCAGTGGCTCACATTAAAAGACCAAAACTTACAGTGAGTCAGTCCAACTACTGTCCGACTTCCCTACACTGTCTATGGCACTTTGCCCCATGCCCATTCAATCATAATGGACATTAATTTTCAAAAACAGCTCACAAATCTTTCAAAAAAGGCAAATAATTTCCCTAAAAGGCTGGACACTGTATGAGATAATAGTGACTTTGCTGGAGGCTACTTTCCCTCTGCAGACTAATCTGCATTTGGTGCTAGATGGCTGACAGTCATCAACCACTGTTCTACCACTGAGATTCAAAAGGCTGCTGTATTTGAGTGAGTGTGTCCTCTCGGAGTTCCTGTAAGGCAGGAGTTGTTGGCAAAGGCTGCGTCCAAAATTCCATACTAACATGCTATACAGTACACTAAAACAGTATGTTAGATTTTTTTCAGTATGCCCGAAACCTTAGTATGAAAACAATAGTAAGGTGCCTACTATTTCCGGGGAGATGTGTTGTTATTTGTGCTATTATTTTCTTAGTATAACTTTCTTAGTATAGCTAGCCAGCTAACTTTGTTTCAAGCTTCGGAGGTTAAACACAACTAAGTTACGGATATGTGACACAACGACCCTTTTATACCCAGCATGGGGATGTATGTTAGATGCTCGCCTGGCAGGGATGTGACAGTGATGGGCATTTTCTCAGTTGAGTGAAACACGTGGTGGTTACCGTCAGAGTGACAGTGTCTACAGTGGTGAGCTGGTGAAATAGTCTGCTTTTCTGCTACGGGACAGATAAGGAAACAATAGATATTTCTTGGCCTGAGAGCTACTACTACATTAGAACAGCCAAGGAGGCAATTTTGACAGTTTTCCAATTTTTATGCAATAAGTTTGTTGGATTAAAAAGTACAATGCTGCTGGTACCTGGATTTTCCTAAAAGTGTCTGTATTTTCATTTAAAATGTTTAAAAAAAAAAAAAATACACAAAAGGCAAAGAAAATGTGATCAGTTTTACCTGTTTTAGTCATACGTGGTCATACTGACCACATGGAAACTGCCGCTGTTATATTGTTTCTTTTTTGCACAGTTGGTGATGCATCTTGGTTGCTTAGCAACTATCATTGTCTCTGTTAATAAAACTTCACAAGTGGTCTTGATTTCCAATTTCCCAACATTAAAATTAAGGTAAACAAAGAAAATGAAAAACAACATTTTTTTTTTGTTTTTGTACTTGTTTCCAGCCTTTTCCCATGGGCTGTGACTATTTTTTGTAATAGTTCTAAGTAGAAATGTAATTATTAACTTTAACATAACATGTTTCTGATCTTATAAATTACATTTAACAGTTTGTTGCGCTGAGGAATTTTAGAATAATCTAAAATTATCCTACAGAAAAATACTGCTCTGAATATAGGTAATCATTTACTGCACACAGTAGCATACATATTTGATAAATATATTAAGAAATTTGACAAAATTTACATTTTGGTGTTATCTAATTTTAAAAAAGATAAATTAAAAGAATTTATGGAATAATCTTTAGCCTGGAATTCATCATGAGAGATGATACGAGTTTGGAAGTCAAAAGTCAAAATGACCGCTTATGGCCATTCTAGTAGTTAGGGAATTCTGGCACTTCTGGTCTTAACAACTAAGGAGGTTAATGGTGCACAGGAATAATCTACAGCCTATCAGAGTTTGACTAGGATCAATTCATTGCTGGCTTTAGTCTCTTCATGGGATTCGTTTATAATAGGAAACAATAACACAATATCCTCTGATAGTAGCATGTTTTAATTGTTAGGCTACTTTTATCATTATGTTTATATAGAATGAATGATAGAATGAATGAATTACTGCAGTCATAGTAAGTATTAAGTAAATCTTATAAACTGTCACACACTCAAAGCTTGGACAGAAGCATCAGCAGTAAGCCAGCTTCTTCTGCCCCCAACACCAGCCAGAGCAACAACATAACAAACACAACAGCATACTAATCAAGGTTAGCACACACACTCACATACACACATGCTGAATCCCACAAACAAGAGATATAGACACACACATGCTCCCATCAACCATTCCCCTTGTGCTCGAGATTCATTATTCAGGGACTTGGAGCACAGCTTGTCTGAGTTTTAGCATCTGCAATTCAAACAGGCCAGAGGTGGAAGTGGGACTCCATGAGCAGCCCCCATCTAACGTACCTTCAACAGCACCGTCTCACACACACACACGCACGCACATCTGGACGTGACTGGCTTACCTAGAGAGAAAAAGGGAGAAACAGAAGGAGAGGGGTAAAAAATAGTGAGGCAGTTCAATTAAAATTTCATCAACTTGACATCTGTGTGTGTGTGTGTGTGTGTGTGTGTGTGTGTGTGTGTGTGTGTGTGTGTGTGTGTGTGTGTGTGTGTGTGCGTGCTGGATGAATGAATGAATGGATGAATAACACACACACACATATTCACAAGGGAGGGGAAGGAGCCCCGAGCAGAGACTAATGGAGATTATCTTTTCCCCCAGACTTGATAATAAAAGGTCAAAATAAAAAGAACAACAAGGTCAGTGTGTCATGTCAGGGTTAACAAAAGGCCATTTAAACATTAGACGCACACACACACACACACACAAACTCTCTCTCTCTCTCTCTCTCTCTCTCGGCGTCCTACTGCTGTCCATCCCATCATGCATTGTTGTCACATTGGAACATGAGATTAGATATTTGGGGTGAGCACCATCTGACAATGAGACATAAACTGAGGCACGCGTTCTGGCTCAGGTGTCAAGCTATTAAATATTACAGGTTTTTGTGTGACGCCAAGCACAGGCAGGCACGTGTGCCACAATAGACACACAAAAACACAGGTGCACATGGTGTTACGTGGGCTACACCTGCCTCACGGCATCCCTGAGTTAAACAAAGAGTCTCCGGCATTTAGCACCTGCTGTCACACACACTGGTCCATACCTGCCACCTCCCACATGTCTCTCTCTCTCTCTCTCTCTCACACACACACACACACACACACACACACACACACACACACACACACACACACACACACACACACACACTCTCACACCGTATCCCACCTGCATGAGGACACCCATAGGGGAGACTGGGGGCAATTGTAACATTTTTCACATTTTCCTTCACAACTCACAGATTACTTGAAATACACTAGCCTTCTGTTGATATAAGAAACAGGGCTGTAGCTATCATTGAGGACACTGAGGTAAAAAAAAAAACAAAAAAAACAAAAACAAAAAAAAACAGCTAAGGGACTGATTATTTCCCCATTATAATATTATTTCTGGCATTTCTGTGCCACTGTGTTTATTTGCAGGTTGAGAAAATTCTCCTATGTCAGGGGTCAACAACCTGAGGCTCAGGAGCAACACGTCGCTCTAGTGGCTCCCCATGGCACTGACAAAAAAAATAAATAAATGGAAATTAATTATTTTAATATTTTAATTCTCACATATTCTTGTTTTAGGCCTTAAGTGATTATTATATGCTCCACTTGTTAAAAATGTGTAGCCTATACACCAAATTAAAACAAACAAACAAACAAACAAACAAAAAAAAACTTTTAATAGCCAACTAAAATGTACTTCAGAGAATCCATCTATGGCTACGTGCCTTTTCCTACCAATTTTGTTGGTGGCTAGTCCCGTCTCTCCCTGGGCTAATGATGGATGCCAAATTTAAACAAAGAAATGTCTCAGAGGAAAATAGAGAATTTAATATTTGCATCTCAAGGCAGCTTCTTTTTTTTTTCTTTTTCTGCCATAAATGGCTATTTTTGATTGTAAAGGTTGCAGAACTCTGTCCTATGTCTTTGTCTGACTGGATAATCTGAAGATGAATTGTCACAGAGCTGAAAACTCATGAAAATGTTCATGTTTGGAAAATACTTGTTTCTTTCTTTGTTTATTTGACAGTTATAGAATAAAATGTTTTTTCTAAATTCAAATAATACAATAATTGATAATTAATGGTTTCTTGTCAATTTTTTCTAAGGAATGGTAGACTTGGACTCAGGACCTAAGTATTTCTAAAATTGTGGCTACAGCCCTGATAAGAGACATATATATCTTCTAATTAATAACATTACAAATATATTTTCACTAAAAAGAAGTAAGACTGAAAACACACTGAAAACATGAATCATATTAACCCACTGTATCTCAAATAAATGCACATCTCAAAGTAATCACATCACTGCTGTAGCATCTAATAATGTTACTTGAGATTTTTTTTTGTATGCGGTTCACATTCTGTTAGATGTCAGGTATCATCTGCATTCAAAGCAAAAGTCTATTTATATATAAAGACTTTGCACCTATTCTAGTGGTGACAATATTTGTAATTATTTGAATTAAGTTAAAAGTTAAAAAAACAACTATTTTTTGTTGAAAGGGTCTGGCAAGGCAAAAGGATTCTGCTCCGTCCACATGCAGAGAGAGAATCCTACTGAACATGTGCCCAGTAAGCCTCATCATTCTGACTTGTTTCTGCTGGAAGAAATGACTGTGTTATAACTGGCCCTTGTTACAATTGCCCCCGTCTTCCCTTATTAATTTAGAAAACAGAAGAAGGAGGAAAATGAGGCAAAAAGTTACCTCCACATCCCCCATGCACACACATTATGTCAACAATTATCTATCTGAGCTCATTGTCATTACAAGACATTTACTCTCGCATGTCAATCAGAGACCAGAGGCTCAACCTGACGGGCTGGAAACCAGATCAGGAAACAACTGGGCTGCCATTACATGGGCCATGACAGATGCGGATCAAACGGCGGCTTATCAAGGGCTAAGAAGATGAAAACGGCCTTAAAACACATTAGAACATAAACAAACAAACAAAAGCCAAGAGTCTCATAAGCCAACCAGATGGAAGTTAAAATGTGCCATAAAAAATATACAGGCAGCGTGAGCTCCGTGTTCCCACATGACAGCAGACAGGACTTTCCATACACTGCGGGTTATCCAATCTGTCTTCCTCCTGTTTCATCACCAGAGCTGCAGGCAAACAATTTACATTTCACTCCGAATGTGCTCGCACGGTGTTCATTATATATCAATTAGTTTCGGCACGGCGTGGACATTAAAGCGGCTGTAATGAGGAGGAAGAGGTTTGGATTAAACAGATAAATAAATAAACACATAGATAAATAAAAAGGGAAGAAGGGAATGGTCTCGTCAGAATCAAACGAGAGACAAATTACACCCCAAGACCACTTATAAATATTGGAGGCTTTGATCTCCACACCAAATGAGGGATTCGGTCTGTGGGGGAAATGATGAGCGTGTGTGTGCATGTGTGTGTGT
>JAJHUR010134256.1:0-28019 GCA_027495735.1 Lutjanus campechanus
CCTGTGCTCAGGCATCTGTGTTGTTTCTGAAGCCACAAACCAACAGGGCATTCACCACTACTGCATTTTCACCCAATAGGAATGATCAGCTCTCATCAAAACGGTCTCGAATAGGGTCAGTAAGGGTTAACCAGTGTAGGCGGGGCCAACCTGGTGGTAGGTGAAATACCAGAGTCCTAGTTTGACTCAGTGAGGCTGTTTACAAATGAGCCGTCTGATGGGACTAAACCCTCAGCAAGCATGGAGACATTGTTTAACTGCACAACTTTCTTGAAGAGTCGTGTCCAGATGGGAACCCAAGATTTACGAAACTCTTACAAAATTCGTACTTGTTTCTTCATTGTGCTGAACAAATGTATGTTTTATTATGTGACAGCTGTGTTTAAGATTTGCTGAGGCTTAGGGACAAAAACACTTGTTCAGGGAAAGATCATGGTCTGGGTTAAAAGGTAAAGGTCAACTTTATCGTCACATACACAGTTATACAGAGATCCATCCTAACATTAAGAGCAGAGGGCAGCCACATTGCCTTGGTCAGGGTACTGGATGGAGACTTGACCTAGTGTACATGTTTTTGATGGTGGAGGAAACTGGAGCACCTGGTGGGGACATGCAAACCCTGAACCTTCTTGCTGCGAGGCGAAAGTGCTAACCAGCCACCGTGCTGCCACAAAATGATCGCTCTTACGAGAGCTGACACAAGTCGCAGCAGTCATGGTGACTTTTTTCTCATGCTAGCTTGCGTCAGCTAACCAGGCTTGTTGTGGGACTGAAGTACGACTTTGTTGACAAGAGCACTGCCGCAGTTTCCTCTTTAAATCACCGCCTCTGCTTTGAACATCACTTTCACACGAAGTTTTATTGGTTTAGACGTTGCATGTCATATAAATAAACAGATAGAGAGAAATATCTGAAAGTTTTTTTTCCCTGTGACCAGAACTACATGCATGGCTAGATAGCACTAGTGGTAAATACAATTTTCTACTGCTTACATGACAGTCAAATAGATGGAGGGCAAAACAAATACATTGTAAATTTCTTGAACAGTAAAATTCTGTCTCATAGTCTCATAAACCTCTGTGCAGTGTTTTGCCATCTGATAAGTCTTCAGACTCCTGGATCAGTAACTCAGACTCGACTTTCATGTGATATTTTTGGTCCGAACAACTGGAAAGGTGAAACGTCAACAACAATCACTGCTGAAGTGTCTCTTTCAAAGTGTTTTTTTCTTCCTTCTTTATTTTCTTTGATTTGGGTGAATGGATCCCTGAAGATTTGAGCAGGCAGACAGAGTGGAAGAGGAGTGAGACCTCTGTCTGTGAAAACATCTCAGCTTATCGCTTTAAAATAGGTTCTTATTTGAAAAGCTTCTTTTTCAAGTGTGTTGTAACTTCAACTCAGCTTTCAAACACACACACACACACACACACACACACAGGCCTGTTTTCTCTTTTCGTCGTGTCAGCACTCTGGATTTCATTCCTGGTGATGATTGTCTTCCTTGAGTGTCACAACGGCTCCCGTCAATGACCTGTGTGTGTGTGTGTGTGTGTGTGTGTGTGTGTGTGTGTGTCGTCCACTTCCCCTGTGAGCAGCAGAATGAGTATATGGGCGTGTCTTCATGGTCGACACGCGGCTTCACAAGCGCCAATAAACAGATGAAAGATGTCAAACACTTTACGGCGGACTGGGGTTAAGTGGAGTGTTTCATAATCTCTGACTCCCCCCGTTTACTCCTTCAGTGTCTCGGTTTGCAGGAGTGTGAAGCAGATTCTCTCTCCTGTCAGTCTGTGATATCAAATACACCAAGTTGCCACTTTATTAGGTACATCTAGCTAAAGTTAGTACAGTCTAACGCGACAGTCCTGCAAGAAATCCTCCCTTCACTCAGTTTCACATTCAGGGTTTGTTGAAATAGTTTCAGAGATTTGGTGATTCATCTGTATGATCATGTTGGAGGATGTAGTTTGTGTTGCTGTTGACCTATATTGTGTTATACTGACATATTTAGTCTGCCACTACTGATATAAATTAGGATGTGAACAGGATATTTTGCGATTATGTGGTCAAAGGAGGCCGCTGGGCCCCACAGTGTTGCACCTTTTAGTGTCTTTTTTTGTGTCAGCATCATTCAGCTCCGACATGAATTTCCTCTGTAGTGTCCTCATGTACCCTTTCCACACAGATATTTCCTGCAGATCTTTTAGCCATGTTAGCAGCTCCAGGGACACCGGTATCTGTCTGTCTGTCTGATTTTTCATCAAGCACCATGATCAGGTCAAAAGTTTATTGTGTCCAAGACTGTGGTTTATGACCAAATACCTGCAAAACTAATGATATTCCCATCAGCTTTGCTTCACGTTGTGTTGAAGGCTAAATAGCAAATGTTAACAGGAAAAATTAAGATAATTATTGGCTGATTGAGCACTGATTGGTATGTCATTTACTCACCACACCTTGCGTTGTTGCCTACACGTGAGGGATTCCAGTAAACTTGAGAAGCTGCTCGAAACAGTCTGTAAATGGCTGTATTTAAGGTTTTAAAATTCCCTTTTCTTTACATTTCCTGATATGTTTGTCTTAATTAATTGCTGTAAGTCTGATTCATTATTGGTCATGTCTGACTCTGGTCTGAGTGGTTGGTTACTTGAACTCTTTGTTACTGTAGATGTCCCTGTTTGTTGTGGCTGTTCCCACTTTGTATATGTGGTGGTCAGTATGAGATCATAGCGTGTTGGTCATTCGATATTCACAAGTATCAGCGCGTCCCGAACACAGATATTAGAGCTGTGATTTGTTCCGCTGGTTTATTTCTTCGCTCTTTGTTGAATCCAGTTCAGAGTTTCAAACGTTGTTGAATGGATGCATGGATGGCTGATCTGGCGGCTGTGTGTGTGTGTGTGTGTGTGTACAGTGTTTCCTCTGACCTCTCTGTGTGTTTGCTGAGTAAGGAGGGAGGAAGCTCCTCTTTATCATCACTCATTTCCTTTTCTCTCACACCGTCTCTGCCACCCTCTCCTCTTTTTATCCGCTCAGCTAAAATCTCGTGGAACGGCTGTGAACAGGGCTCTGAGTTTGTTTTGGAAGCAGCAGGTGAAGGTTTCGTTCAGTTTTGGATACCTCCACCTGCTGGCTGAGTAACAAAAACCCAAAAGTTTAGTTTCAAAAGCTCCACCTGAAGGCCAATATTTAATCCAAAAACAGAAGTGTTACAAAACATCTTTTTAACAGCATCATTTTTCTGCAGGTTGAACTTGCAAAAACAGCTACTAGCTTTGTATAATCATTATAAACTATATTATGAAGTTATAACTCATGAGACGCAGATGCTAAAATGTTTTCTTCACGCTGTAAATTTGAAAAGGAAAAGGTGTCAGATTCACAAATATGTCGCTGATACTTTTTCCAGTATCCTCATTTACATTTTCAGGTCTGCAGAGATGTTCAGTGTGCAGAATAAAGATGCATCTGATGTAACGAGCTTCAGTCCTTCAGTGAATCATCGCAAAGAATCCGGTCTTTGAGGTTGTAACTTGTAACAGATGATCATAAAAGCTGCCCAGTTCATAGAGCAGTAGCACTGTGTGTGTATGTGTGTGTATGTTGGGGGGGAAGCACTGTGTGTGTTATATAAAGTTGCGACACACACTGCACATGTGATTCAGTAACTGTCAACTGCTCCACGCAAATAAAGAAGAAATTTCTGATGTTGATTTATGAATGTTGGTTGCTACTTCGTAGAGTTTGTGTGAGGACCTGTTGTTACCAGCTGCCTGCTGAGGACCACGTCAGCGGAAGTTACCACAGATTTAAAATGAAGTTGTGGTTTTCAACTATTCTCAAATTAGTGTCCACATTTCACCTTTCTGGTATCACTGCATTAAAAAAAACCTAACAGGTTGCATTGGTGGAGGCTTGTTGCTGCATGTACCAATGAGAGCGTGAGAGTCCAGTTGAGTGTGATCTTAAAGGCTTGGAGAGTTGCAGTTATTTTATCCAGAGGTGCAACAATTAGTCGATTAATCAGTTAGTCAAGTGAAAGAAAATTAGTTGCCAACTATTATGATCTATCAGTCGTTTCAGTCATTTTTCAAGCAAAAATGTCAAACATTTGCTGGTTCCAGCTTCTTAAATGTGAGGAATTGTTGCTTTTCTTTGTCAGTTATGACAGTAAATGAAGAGTCTTTGGGTTTTGGACTGTTGGTTGAACACAAGAAGCAATTTCAAGACTTGACTTTGGGCTCTGGGAAATTGTGATGAGCCTTTTTCACATTTCTTTGACATTTTATAGACTAAGCAATTTGTGAAAATATTCGGCAGAGTAGGCGGATCAATAAGGACAATAATTGTTAGTTGCAGCTCTAAATTTATCATCCAACTATGTGATTACCATGTAAACAGTAAAAACACAGCATTCACCCAACAGTGGTCTGCCAGGAATGTGAGCTTTCATATATTTGATAAGGCTAATGAAGCATGTTGCCCAATCAATTTGCATTATTAAAGATGAGCCAGGTTCAACTTTTTTGTTGGACCAACCCTTTATTATAACTGCTCATTACAGATTTGCTTCAAAGAAACTACAATCTGTACTTGTAAAGATCTCTGATAATGACTTGAGTAGAACACAGACCTACTTTAATCTGTTAATTCTCTGCTGCAGCTACTAAACAAATGTCCACAGGCTGCTCAATGTACCTCCATTTCTATTCAAATAAAATGTGATTTTTTTACAGCACTAAATTATGAATGTGATCAGTAAATTTCATGGAAATCTGGCCAGTAGTTTTAGAAAGACAGACTTCTGCCCTCCACAGGTCCACAGCTACCAAGGAAAAAAACGCTGAAGGTTGCACCTTTAATCATGCAAACACAATCTTTCTGTTTCATTTAAGTGGAATAAAACCCAGATTGATGCTAACTCAGTATACCAGATTAAAGTGAACTCCCTCTGATGTCAGTAATGTGGTATTAGTCGCTCATTACTAACCTGGAATGTGAGTCAGTGTCTGGAAGGAGCTGTTGCTCTGATGTCACATGATCAGTGCCTGGATGCTGCTGATCGATCAGTTTTACCTTCAGTGTTTGTGGAGCAGCTGGCCGTTTCCTCGCTTGCAGGCAGGAAGTTTGGCGGTTCAGCAGGATGGATGACACAAGCTGCGGGAAGTTTTTTCTTCTTCTTCTTCTTCTGTGGAATATGTTGAGTCTGCACAGCTACTGTACAGATGTGGCCGCTGCTCTGCTTCCACGTTCCACGCCGTAAAAGGGCTGAAAGTTGAGATATTTTGCTGTGACGGTGAAATAAAGCACATCGGTTAGTGTGAACCTCAGAGTGTGTTGAAGTTAAATAATCTGTAATAATGAAGCTTCAGTGACAATGTGCGTGTTCAGCTTCTGTTGAAAATTTTATTCAGTGGCCTTTGCTCCTAGATGAAGAATGAATGAGTTCAACTCTTGTGGAGTGAAGTAAACTTTTAATTGGAAAAAGGCCTTAATAATAAGCCTATAACAACTGTAGTCTGTTCAGAACACAGAGATTCATCTTCTCTTTATGAAAACCCAACGCACCAAAACAGACAATGAAAGATAAAACACAAAATACAATGTCAGGATAGTTTAAACAACAGCAGTGTGGAGAATCTGTCAATGATTCATGTTTTGTGTAATAAACTTTTTATACTAATATACATGATCTTGAATATCAGTTCACTTTCTATCAGTTCTTCTAACAACTTGCTTTGTTGTTGGTGTGTGTGTGTGTGCATGTGCAGTCAGGACCAGCCAGTCTACCTGCAGAAGACATCAGCACCAACTCAAACGGACCCAAACAGGATTCATTGTTTGATGATGATCCAGAGGACCTGTTCGCAGGTACAGACACACTCAGACTGAGATGTATAGAAATAAGTTACCACTTTACAATAAGAATACCCTGATAAATGCTTAATAATTAGGTTTGTTGATACTTTATGTAAGCAAAAATGAACCGTAAGGAGGTTATTATGTTGAAATAAACCCTGACAAGGTGACGCAGGACCTCAGCCCAAAGCAGAGGGGTCTTGAATCAGCCTGATGTCATAATAATCTGCTCACTGCAAAAATCAATGATTTAACACAAAATAGTGATTTAAAAATGATATGAAGTCTGTTCTTCACAGCAACGGTTTGCTATAAAGAAATAACAGACCTTATAATGCTGTAATCACAATCGAGTATTTAACAAAGCCACATAATAAAAATCTTTAAAAACCTAAATCTTATGTTGTTTTATTATTTGACAAGATCCAGTTACTCCTCACTACTAATTAATCTTACTTAAGAGTTACATTAATTGTCAAAAGGGAGTCTTATTGTAAAGTGTGAAACATGTCACTATTTATTAATGACTAAGATGCGATGATCACTACACCAAATGAAGGAAGGTTACGAACTGTGCCACATCTGGATTAATGTCCTGAAAAAAGGTATCAACTATCTTTTAGTTTGACGTTAGAATTTAATGCCAAATGAAGCTTTTTAACTATGAGAATATACTGTAACCTATTCACAAATACTGTATATGATGAAGCTGGTGATTATAAATGCTGCTGCAAGAGAAAACAAAGGAAGCTAAATGTAAGCGATGAGATCTGAGGCCTAACAGTGCAGATAAATGTGGGCTCACTATTTGGCAAGCAACAGGTCAGTGTGGCCCTTTTTATTATGTGACCCAACAGCTTATTAAAGACTAATAAATGTTTACAGCCTATTTATAAACCATTTCTAAACATATTATAAGGACAGTCTTATTGTAAAGTGTTACCAGAAATTATTTTTAATTACTGTTGGCAAACAAGGACATTGGTAGTTTGTTGACTCTTCAGCTACGTAACGCATTACAAAAAACAGATGAGCGACTCACTGCGTCTCTTCCTGTTTGTTCTATCAAAGAAGCCACAGAGGAGGTTTCGTTGGACAGTCCGGAGAGGGACGTCCTGCTGTCTGATGGCCCGTCACCTGCCATCACCCCCATCACCCCTCCCACCTCCGTCATCACCCCTCGCATCGGCCTCACCCACGATGACATGTTCACACACTCCTCCTTCGATGAGGTGACTACACATACGCACCTCTTTATTTTTACACAAGGATTGTAGGATCCTTTTTGGCCTTTTTAGTCTTTTTTTAAGGAAATTTTATGAAATGATGAACAAATAAGTTTGTGGTGCATATTGGCATTGAATTTATGCCACTTTGTTTTGTTTTAAATCAAATTTTATGCAGATTAGTTTATTTCTTTAACATCTTATTTCATTCCTGTCAATTTATTCCGGGTAGATTCGTGTGAATGTTAATGGCTCAGCGTTTGAGGATGACACAGTTGCAATTTTGTTATGATTTCACAATGACAGTAAAGTTCTTGAATCTTGAAAGGGAAAATGTGTCCAGATTTTGAAACTTTTTTCTCATTAATTGCAATAATATTGCAGAAAACAGAAAATTAAAAGGCAGAAAATGTTCATGAATCACTTGTGGTGGCCCACGAGGGACAATTGCAGTGTTAACACACGCAATTTTGAGTTTTTTTTCTCCAAAGTCTTCATGAAATATTTCACCTTGTTGTTTTGCTGCTGTCCTCATTTGCAGCACTGACAAAAGTTACTGTAGAAAAAAGCTCTGGAAACTTGACAAATGGGAAAACATGCAGCGACCCTTTTCAGTAGTGTTTAATTCCTGTTTTCTGTAGATTGAAGAGGAGGAGGGCGGCGATTCATTCGACATTCACATATCAGTGTCTGACCCTGAGAAAGTTGGTGAGTACACACTGATTCCACACCCCTGTAGTCCTTAAATGTCCTGGATTGTTCTTGAACAGTGTATTCCAGACGGGGAAAGATCCGTGAAGTTTACAGTTAGTTCATAAAATTTGATGATTTTCCTCATTTAGCATTTTGTGTTTCTACAAACTGAGACTACATTTCCCATCACCCTCCTCTCTCTCCCCTGCGTGAGGCTAATAAACATGTTGGAGGTGATACTTTACATCAGCTTTTCTCTGTCAACGCTGATGTCAGCAGAAGCTCTCAAAGTAAAATGCAGAGCAGACAGTGACAGAGGCCAACGGTCTGCTCGGTCATACTGTTAGTCATCATACTTTATTATTGTGCTAATGGGTTATTGATGTAACAGCCCTGAAGCTCTGCAGCCCTGCTAACGCCCCCTGCAGTCTCTAGTCCGTCATTACAGGCCACAATCCAAGAACAAACAACATACTGATGGTTTAGTGGTTTGGAGTTAAAAATGTGAAGTCTGTCCTGAGCATTATTGACCATTAATATGTCAGCTGACTGGACAGGACTTTCATTTCACATTCAGCAGGCCGTGTAGCTGTAAATTGACAGTCCCTTTATGTAAATATGAACAAGTTCACAAAGAGACAGTAAACAAAACAGTTGAAACACTCAACGATTTGCTGCAAGAAAACACATTTAACCAGTTTAACCAGTTTGAATCTATTCCTGTTTCAAGCATCAGATCTTCCATTTGTCTGATCAGAGTATTGATGTTGTTTAAATAGCGAGGAAGCACACATGACAGTGAGTATTTTACTGTGGTAGTGTTGATACCACAGTAGGGCAGTACTGATGAGATAATGGTGTGAACTTAGCTTTGTGTCATTCAACTTTGTGTGTGTTTGTGTTTTCCAGGTGATGGGATGAATGCATACATGGCCTATAAAGTGACAACCAAGGTGAGATTTATATCAAACTGTACACATACATGTCTCTCTACCTTTGTAGTGGCTCTACCATCATTTCACAGCCTAGTTTATGGCCCATAATCTGTAACTCTGAAGGCTAATAAAAGAATGACTGAGGCAACTTCCCCTTTACAGCTGCATTATGTTTGATTACAAGTAAACCGGGGCCCGATGAAGTTCTTACGACACATCATATTTTTTTGGGAGTTTAACTGCAATGAAAATGGTCAGAATATTTGAAGTACATAAAAGTAAATAGAACGGAGAGTACCTGACAGGTGGGACCTGTGCAGCCGTTTGGCAGTATGATCTGACTGCAAACTGGGCAGAGTCACATTTCACAGCTGTCGCTATGAAAACAATAAAAGATGGGCTCATATAGCCGACAGTGCATAAAGTTTCAGCATGGAACCAGTTAACTAGTTACTTCCAGGACATAGAAGACGTTCTCTCTGCCATCTTGCTACCTGCGTATTGACACAACCATAGGCAGTACGCAGCTACCCTCCAGGAAGTAGGAAAGAGACAGCAGAGTAAAAGAGTCATGGATTTTCTTTTTTGTTTTCTGTGCAAACAAAAAGAACAGGGAAATGCTGTTAAATGTTATCAGTAATGGACTGCTTATTTAAAAACATAACTTAATAACTGATTACATGAATTGTAAAACTAACCATGTTACTCGATACAACAAAATATTAATCTGAATACTGTGTTACTGTGTTTCTTTGTAATGTGTTACCCCCAACACTGTTCTCATATGAGGTTATTGGAATTGCATTTATATTCATCTTGTCAAACTAAAACAAAATTAAACTTGTACCGTAACACTCATCCATCGAATACATTAAGACAAGAATTTGTTTCTCTGACAATAAATAGAAACAAATTGGCACTTTAGGTTGTAATTGTTACACCAAAAACTGCTGTTCTGCAATCTTTACCCCGACATTACTCTACTCTACTTTGTGCAAATAAATAAAATAAACTTAAAACTAAACAGCTCAAAGCACAGCTAGGATTAGCATGTTACCTACATTTAACTTTGGGAGATTAAGAAATGAGCTTTAGCATTTAACATTTAACTTCAGAGGTAGAAAACAAATAAGTATATTCACTCAAACACTATACTTAAGACAGTGAGAAATAGTTACCTTATAGGTTGACCTTAATAATGCAAAATATATTTAGCAAATAACTTATAATGTATTATTTAGATCATATTAAGATTCTACAACATTAAAGTGATTATTACATCAATGCATAGATTATTACAGCCCATTACTATAATATACATGAATGCCATTCTGCATAATGAGTACTTTTACTTTCTGTTCTTCAAGTATATTTGATGGAAATACTTTTGTACTTTTATTAAGTAAGAGTTTGAATGCAGGACTTACTGAACTTTACTTGTAACAGAGTATTTCTACACTTAAGTAAGTTATTTGAGTCCTTCATCTACGACTGTTTACCATGTTAACATACTCAAAGTTAGAATGATACCATGACATGAAACAAAAGCCTTCATCTGAAATTGAACAGCATATTAGCGTATTAGCATGCTCATGTTAGCATGAATCTCAAAACACAGGTTGTCTTGGGATCAAGTGTTGGATGTGTACCTGCTATCACTGGTGGCGGAACTAATCTGAGGAATCTGAATGTCTGTACAAATATTTAGTATACAGAGGGATATGAAAGGTATATAGAATTAATGTACCAACCTAACTATTGAAAGTAAAGTGACTAAATTAAGGATTAAAAACCCCTACACATACACAAACCCCTACGCAAAGATAACGTTACTATAGCACTGACAGGAAGTAAACAGACGTGCAGCTCGTAAAACGGATATATGTCACATTACATTGTGCAAATAGACATTAATGTAAACATTCAGACTGTCAAGCCTCTGCATGAAATCAGTTTTATTTACTTTTGTTTTTTTTCTCTGTTCTCTCTCTCTCTCTCTCTCTACGTCTCTCTCTACGTCTCTCTCTACGTCTCTCTCTGTCTTTTTATGTCTCTCGCCCAGACCTCCATGTCTCTGTTTAAGAGTAGCGACTTCGTAGTAAAAAGGCGTTTCAGTGATTTTCTGGGTCTGCACAGTAAACTGGCCTCCAAGTACCTGCACATAGGCTATATTGTCCCGCCAGCACCGGAGAAAAGCATTGTGGGTAAGTAAAGTCACTGCCACGCATTCCTTCTGTTATTCTTCAAAATGCAACCGTTCCCAAACTGAGGTCCAGGAGCTTGTAAGGGTCATTCAGGTACATCCACAGTGTCGCAAATAAAATACAAACTTTAGTCAATAAGCTTTTGCCAGATACTCCTATGATTATGTTTCACTCTGTGCACTTTTACAGGAGATAAACTACAGTAAATATAAAAATAATAATAATGAAATATTTACCGTAAGCTGTCAGTGCATGTGTGTCATGTTAATTAGTGTGACTGTCTTCCTTGTGCTGGTTGTTAATGAGCATCTTCTCATCTGCAGGGATGACCAAGGTGAAGGTGGGGAAGGAGGACCAGTCGTCCAACGAGTTTGTGGAGAAGAGAAGGTCGGCACTGGAGAGGTACGATGCTGCTGCAGTCGGGTTCTCTGCTGCTCATTCTGGAAGATTTAAAGAGCCGCACTGTACAATTCTCCCATGTTTTTGGCCATAAGATGGTCAGCAGAAACTCAACATATGCAACCTTTACATTAGAAGAAATTACAAGTTTGCAAGAATTACAAGAAGTTACAAGACTGCTGTTGTTCCTCTCAGGCAGCCGTTGGTTTCAGTTCATTTCTTTTGCTTTACTGCAGCCAAATAATCCAATCAGTCAACACAGAAATAAAGCTAACAAGCTTTGTTTTTTCTGTCACAGTTACATCATTATCATGTGGTGATGTAGTGACACAGTTTACATATCCATGCTCTGTGGTGCATTCAAGGACACTCTGACATCTGAGAATTGATATCAGTTGTGGAAAATTATCGTTAGAAAATCAAACCATAAATACTATCTAACCAAAAACTATTGGTTAGATATTTAGTTATATGAGACCAGATATTCTCTGAGATTTTATTCTCTGAAATTATCTGCCGAGATAAGCATATTTCTGGCCTTCAGAGTGACACAAGCTTGCATTTTTGTCGGTTGAATCAGATTTTGCTGTTCAAGACAAATTTTTGATGATTCATGTTTGTTTGTTTTTAATTCAACACTGCACTAAACTCATATATCAGCTTACATTAGTGTGTTTTACCAGTAAGACTCATGTTTTAATGCCTTTCTTCGCTGTCTGTGAGGTGAAAACACATATATGTTAATTAAAGGAAAGATATACGTGGATATGAAAACAGCAAAAAGTACAAAAATCTTAAACTGTGTAATAACATCTGTGTTGCTGCTGTAGTGGAAGTAGTCAAATAGGCCTTTTGAAATCAGATATTTTAGCTTGTTTGAAACTGAAGCAGCTAAATGGAATTCAGCCATATATTTTTTCAGCTGTGCTTTTTCTGCTATATTTGCTTAGTGTGTGTGTGTGTGTGTGCAGTCATGGTAAAGACCAACTTGTTCAGAACTTTACAGGCCGAAAGGTTAAACCACAAATATTAGATACATCATTATCACAAAACACATGTTTGTGTGTGTGTGTGTGTTGAATACTGAGGAGGTGGAGGAGAGATGGGCGGGGCTGACATTCTGCTGCCCTTTACTGATGGTGTTTGATTGACAGGAAGGTCAGTCAGTGACAGCTGATGGAGCTCAGAGCTGCAGAACTCCACGCTGATGGACGCACGGATACACTTTTCATTTTTCTTTCTTTCATAACTTTAATTTTCATGATTGTTTTGTTTTTTGATAATAAAGACTCTCAGTGAGTCACTGGATTAGAAACTGCTCATCAAGCATCTTTTGGTGAGTTTGTATTTCGTTCTGTTTCAGGTATCTGATGAGAACAGTGAAGCATCCCATCCTGCTGAAGGATCCTGACGTCCTGCAGTTTCTGGAGAGCTCAGAGGTAAACAAAAAAACACATGGTGTCAATCAGCCTGTGCAAGTAGGACACAACAAGTCTGTTATTAACAGACAGTCAGATCTCTGTTTCCTTGTTTTCCTGCACAAGTGATTTAGTTTCAACAGCAATTCTTACAGGCACTTGTTTAATGTCACTGGCAAACTTTAATGTCCAGTCATCCGTTAAAAGTGGACTACAGGCTGCTTTGGCAGTTAGAAACTTCATCTTCATCAGTGCTTCACTGCAGAAAATCAACAAAACCTGCAAACTGCAGTTTGGGTTTGTCACTTCAAGAACTTAGACTACATGTCACATGTTTGTCTGAAGTCCTTTTCCAGTTCTGGAGTTAGATCTTCACCTGGACACATTGGGTAGGAGCTGCAAAACACAGTGCAGCACATTTTGGGTCAGGTGAGCTGAGAAATAATAATAATATAATAATAATCTTTGAAGAGCTGTGCTTAAGTTATGTTACTTTATGTTTCATAACAGGCAGATCATAAAAACAATTTCCAAGAAAATAAAACAGGAACCAGGAAAGGCACTCAGATCAAAGTATGTTTTAAGAAGAGACCTGCTGACCTGATTTCCTCGGGGCTCGTTTCATAGCTTCAGGCTCTAACTACGAATGCTCTGTCACCTCTAGCTTTCAACAGAAAAACCAGAAAATTAAGTTGTTCTTAGATTTTAGATTTCAGACACAGCCTTGATTATTCTAAGAGGCTTACTGCTTCAGGATGGCACTAGTGGAAAGAGAGTCAGGGGGGTCGTGACTGATCCGTTCTCTGGGGACTGTAGTAGGGACCAGTAGTGTTGAGATGTCTCACTCTGGACCAAAGAGTTGGAAGGACAAACAGACAAACTGACAAAATAACTGATGGACAGTCTTAGCCACTGCCTCAATTGGGGCAAAAACAAATACCCGACCCCCAAAAGAGGCAAAAAACTCTGCCTGAGTTTTCCAATCTCTTTGCTTCTTTTTCTCAACAAGCAGCAAAACATCCCGACAAGGTCAAACCGACGAGTCTGCGCCTGCGAGCCGAGCCTCTAAAAACTGCTTCGGGGTTTAAGGGCCTGCGGCGTTTCCTGTTTCCTCACTTTATTGTCCACTCTGACTAAATCCTCTGTAACATTTCGTCTTGTTGGTTCAAACTGTCCAACTCCCCCCTCCTCCCCCTCCTCCTCCTCCTCCTCCTCCTCCTCATCACCCTCCTCTGCCACCGACCTAACCGTCGGCGGGATTGTGTTGGGAAGGAGCCGGCAGTCGTTGGGTCCAGAATAAATGGCCTTGTGTCACCGATTTAACAGATGAATCACTCGGACGCTTGACCGAGCGTGTCGGTCCGTCTGGCCCGCTTAATGAAACACAACCAGAGGAAGGGGGGGAGGGATGGGACCGTGCTGCAATTGAAAGCTATTTTTGCCCCCCGCCTCCACACATTTACCCTCGTCCCCACTGTCAGCGAGGGCCCGGGGGACTGAGCCGTTCCCCGGCTGCTGCCGCTCCCGTTAAATGAGATTGGAGGGGTGGTAGGAGGGAGGGTAAATCTGCTCCTGCGTCAGAGGAAAACCCTGTATGTCCAGGAAAAAAGTAAACTTTTCCAAAATGAAGAAAAATGAGCCTATTTTCAGATGGACGTCCGGCCATTTTCAAAGTGAGGCAATGGGTTCTGAGTTGGGTTTTGCGGCTGTTAAAGTTGCTCTGCACATAAAGCGGCTGCATTAAATCTGATTGGAGCTAAAACGTGGGAGACATTACAATCAGAGGGGAGGGGAGAAAAGACCATGGCTGTGATGGGGTTAGAGATGGAAGGAAAGATGGAGCTGAAAAGAGAAAGAAACAAGAGAAACTGAACACAACAGCCAGCAAGAGAAAGTAAACATCACAGGACGGAAGAAGAATCATGAAGGTGAAAGAAGGACAAACAAGAAAATTCAAAAAGATGCGAAGAGAGCGACAAAAGAAAACAAACGCTGTGAAGATTTGAAATAAGATGAAATGAGAGTAAGACTCGGTACAAATTGAGAAAGAAAAAGAAAAAAGAGAAACAAATACAAAGAGATGGACAAAACAGTTGTGGAAGACAGAAAGATTTTCTGAAACCATGAATCAAAAAAGATAAGGATGTGACAAGTTTAAAAAAAAACTGTAGGATTTTGAAAGAATCTAGAGAGAGCCAAAGAAAAAACGGATGACACAACTAAACAAAGCACGAGTGTGAATACTGACTTCAAATAATGATTGGTTGCGAATAAAGTCCAGGTGTGATTAACTCTGTTATAAGGGCTCTCACATGGTAAATTCACATGGTAACGACACCTCCACAGATTTGTCATTTGTCACCAAAACTCAACACTTCCTGCAAATGTTACAAATTCCAAATCCTACCAGAAACGGGAGGGATTGCGCTCCTTAAAGCTGCTGGAAGACTTTTAATATGAAACATCAGTGGATGGAAGGAAGGAGGACGTTTGTAGCAACAGCAGAGCCTGTCTGTTTCCCACTTTAACCACTTATCCTGCTTGTTTGTTTGTGTGTTTGTTTTTGTCCAGTTGCCGCGAGCAGTCAGCACTCAGGCTCTGAGCAGCGCTGGACTCCTCCGGATGGTCAACAAGGCCGCAGACGCCGTCAACAAGATGACCATCAAGATGAACGAGTCAGACGCCGTGAGTGAGGGAGGGAGGAGAGGATGGTTAAAGGGGAAGGATAGAAGGAATGAACGATTAAAGATGGAGGAGAGGGGAAGAAAGTGAAAACAAATGAAACACTGAGATAAGGAACTAGGGAGGAAGAAAGAAAGGATAGGAATGAGGCAGTCGGAAGCAAGGAAGGATGAAATTAAGGGATGAAGTGAAATTAAGGGATGAAAAAGAGACCGAAGTGGGAATCAGATGGAGCAGAGAGGATTACTGGATAATTAAAGATTATTTTAGTAAAAACATGGTTTAAAAGTTTACCTTCAACTGACAGGACTCTGAACTCCTGATACCTGTGTGTGTGTGTGGGTGTGTGTCTGCATGTGTGTGTCTTTCAGTGGTTTGAGGAGAAGCAGCAGCATTTTGAGAATCTGGACGTCCAGCTGAGGAAACTTCATGCCAGTGTGGAGTCTCTGGTCTGTCACAGGAAAGGTACAATGCTGAAATTAACTAAATCAAACATTCTGGCTCGTGCTGCATCATATGTTGGTATCAGACTCTTGACTTTCTCCCGTTGTCTCCTCTACAGAGCTGTCGGTGAACACGGCGCAGTTCGCCAAGTCCGCCGCCATGCTGGGGAACAGCGAGGACCACACGGCTCTGTCCCGAGCTCTGTCCCAGCTGGCCGAGGTGGAGGAGAAGATCGACCAGCTGCACCAGGACCAGGCCAACGCAGACTTCTACCTCTTCTCTGAGTTACTGGGCGACTACGTCCGCCTCATCACCGCCGTCAAGGTACGACTGGGACTGCTGGTTAGATTCTGCTTCACGTTACAGTGAGCAACACAAACCCTATAATAAAGGATCTGAGCCTTAAATCTGGAGCATCAGTCCCTCTGGAGAGTAAATTAGATTTCATTTAGCACAGTGAAGTTAAAACCAGTGATAACTATAACTGTGTTCTGCTGAATTTCTGATCCGACCTGCTGTCCGAGCTGCTGGACACCAAACACCTGCGTCCAGGTAGGAACGAGACAGGATGGTCAAAGAGTAGAGTAGAGCAGAGAGAGCTAGAGTAGAGTAGAATTAGATTATGGTGGGCTGTATATTTTATTTTATTTTATTTGTAACATCTAACACATAAAGCATTTATATTCTTCATATGAACTTTATAGAAATATGCACCTACTTTATGTAGATACATTAAATAAGTGTAATTAAATTTAAGAATTATTTATTATCTTAGTCACTGATTATGTGTCGCTTGTCAAAATTGTCTTCTGCAGCTAAGTTAAGTTTTGGGCTTCATTTTTGCAGTTAATTTAATGTTCTATCCTTCTCAAAAGGTCAAACATTTCAGTATTCCCATGATTCTCCTATTTAACATACTTTTTCATAAAGAAATATAAGATATCGTTAAATTTGAGCAGTGGCATTTTAGTTAAATTGCTTCAAATGATCTTCATGATCAGTAAATAATTTGTCTTGTAATTGGATTTGTCAGAGTGTCTGTTTTTCATGGGTTGTCATGTCAACACTGGGGACATTTACTAATGTTTTGAATATTTATGGGAGATTTGGTGTGTATAAAACTCTGTGTGTGTGTGTGTATATTCGCAGGGCGTGTTTGACCACCGTATGAAGACGTGGCAGAAGTGGCAGGACAGCCAGATGCTCCTGCAGAAGAAACGAGAAGCTGAAGCCAAACTGCAGTTCACCAACAAACCAGACAAACTGCAGCAGGCCAAAGACGAGATCAAAGAGGTGAGACACACAGACCGAGGGAGGGAGAGAAAGATGGATGGATGACCATCAGACCAAAACAGTATCAACAGGAACAATAACAGCTTCAGTTCCCTGTGTTGGCTCACATTCAAATAGGCAGATTAAACAGGATTGCTTTGCAGAATTAATTGTGGAATTCTTGTAATTCAAGTCTGAGCAGAACCACACCAAATTCAAATTTAAATGCCATTATTTAAAATTAGATGCTTCCTAATATGTACATAAGACCCTGAATGACATTGTTAGAAGTTTATTGTGGATTTATGTTTCCAGTGGCTTTAAATTCTGTTCAGTTATCCGTTCTAAAAAAACTACTACACATAGACTGGCAGTAATAATGTGATAATAGGCTGTGTTTGCTCCTTAAAGTTACTTTCCAGCACAGCAGAGGATCGTCCAGAGTTATTGAATGTTGTAGCCAAGAACAAAACTTTGACAGTTCAGAGCCTTAGAGCCTTTAAAAATATTTGAGAAGACACCAGGGTAGTATCATAAGTGCAGAATTCAGTCTCAAATGTTGTCTTTCAGACTGACTACAGTTAAGTTGTCTGTTTCCAATTTCTATAAAGGACATTTTCAGAATAACAATGTGTTAAATGATAAAGACACACAATGTGAGAATGTGAAAGGTGCCTCTGGTATTGGTGAATCTTCACAGAATTATCAGCTGAATCTGCAGCTCCACTCGCCTTCACAGCTATATAATGAGTTTCAGCTCATTGTTTAGCTTTCCGACCCACAGCTTCACTTTTTTTTTTACATTTTGGTTCGCTCTCACTGCTCTCATAGCCCTTTAAACCCACTGTACACTACCTCAGACATCAGACAGACACAGTTAGAGAATAGCTTTTGAATGCAGTCGATGATTTAGCAGCTAAATACCCAGAAATTTTCCTTAGGAGGCAGTGGAGACTGAAAACTCCTTAAGATGAATGATCATGTTTTCCTTTTATTAGATAGGTTACAAGAGAGATACAGACAGGAAATAGAGAGGACACCCCAATAAAAATCAAACAGAGGAGGGTGGGGCGCCCCTGTAACCCAGTTGGTAGAGCATCCGCCCCGTGTACTGACAGTATCAGTCCTCTGCAGCGGCCGCCAGTTTGACTTCCACCTGCGGCCTGTTTGCTGCGTGCCATCCAATCTCTTTATACCCTCTGTCCTGTCATATCTTCAACTGTCCCCATCAAATAAAGGCAAAATGCCCGAAAAAAATAATCTTTAAAAAACAGAGGAGGGCGAGGACCTGAAATGCAGCAGCGATGTTGCTCTGATGTTTGATGATTGTCTTCATTAAACTTGTAATCAAAAATGTTATTATTTTTGCCCTTGGACTTCTTAAAGCCTTTTTTAAATTTATTACTGCCCTTGTTAAGGATATACGATATTATGAGTATGATAATAATATGTTAATATGCATTGTGGTTGAAAATCTAGTTTTATTTAATCAGATGAAGCGTTGCTCCCGGGAATCTCTCTCCTCTCTTTGAAGCTGTTGGTGTGTCCAGTCAGCTAAAACAAGTGCACCTCCACAGTTCAGTCATGTGAAAACTTTTTTTTTTTGCCGTATAAATCTTGTTTTCTCTCAGTCTGCAGACTTCACATGAACTCAGTACGACAAACAAGAGCAGGAGAGAGTAGAAAAGTACTTTATTAGAGCATCTGTTGAAGCTGTCACCACACAAATTCATCCTCTCTGTCAGGATAAAACACACACACACACACTGTGTTGGCGTGGTCGGGGGTCTGGTATTAGAGCGGAGGAGCTGTCAGATGTTGGGTGTTGGGAGGAGGACGGGGGAGTTTTGGGGGAGGCTGTCAGAAGCTGCAGACGAGGACAGATCGCAGTAGAGTTACAACCAACATTTATTTGGAGCCGACATGAGTTTTGCTGCCTGTCAGGAGTCGGGTTTTGGTTCACGCCTTGACAACAGCCAACAGAAAACACACAGCGCCTTTTTCTGAAGTCAAAAAAACAGAAAAGAGTTTTACTTCACGCTGCTGCTGCTGGAAACCTGGTGAGCAGCTGCTGCAGACAACAGATTTATGCCGAGATAACTCTTCACACTGTAAATACATTTATAATCCATAATATGAAGGGATCTTTGTGCACATGAACATAAACAGTTCAGAAGATTTTTTTTTTTCTAAAAAAGATTGGCAGCAGAGGGAGTCAAATCTGTGAACATCCTCCTCCTGTGAATGCAGCAGAAACTATTCAGCCCTCTTCTTTCCTGCTGCTGCTGTTGGTGTCATGTAGTTTTCTTTTTCTCCAGACAAACATATCTGTTACTCTCCTCACAATAACAACAAAATGAGAAAAAAAACACACACATAAAAAAATGAAACAAGACCAAAACAATTACGTGTGAAAATGTTGTCCATGTTTACAGGCTGCCACTATAAAGATCTTTGTTTACACTGAAACACCTAAACAACACAAAAACAGCCTCATCTTTGTCCTCTTTCAGTCGCCAAGCATAACTACTTTTTTGCTTATTTTTACATGCAAATATATAAATATTTTAGTAGTTCCATATTTGGGCTTCTCTGTCTGCTGCTCCAGTGCCTTTCCGCATCTCCTCCTCTGTCTCTCCCTGTTGACTCCTCTCTTCAGCCTCCACCTGCAGCTCTCAGCCTGTGCGCTTTGGTTCCTCAAGTTGTTTCTAACACAAACCTGCTTGATACCTGTCTGGGTGTAGACGAGGCCCCGGTGCGCCAAGCTCTGGATGGCATCTTGAAACAGTTCACACATTGCGATCCTCACTCACAAGGGCGTGTGGCCGTTGTAGCTGCTGATGTGGGAGGCGGCGGGGTGGGGGAGTGGGAAATCAGGCCTAAAAACGCACAGTGTGGCCTTGGTGTTACACACAGTGGGCTCCTTCTGCTGAGTTTCAGCTGCTTTAATACACACTCACTGTTAAGTTTGTGATCTGATTGTGCCTCATAAATGCTACCCGCTGCCCTGTTGCACAAATGTGTTGACCAAACAGCTACACAAACAAAATGTTAATATATACAAAGAAACCTTTGAGATAAATGATTTGAGATCAATTAAATAACTATAGTTTTTTCATCCTCACAGATTTGGAACATCTTATCACCTCAGTAGACCTTTTCAACAGCAGCATCTTGACATGAAGTAGTAGGTTGAGCACAAATGTTCCTAATTACTAATTACAGATCTGTTACATTCAAGACAAATGGAGTCACGGTGTTGCTGTTGTGCATGTATAATTAATTACATGCACAACATAATTAGTATCATTGGTAACATCTGTGTTTATCCCATTATTTAAATCAACATTGCTGCTGTGAAAACACCATCAGAATTTAATGTATTAATAACAACTAAGGTGTGAACGTTTTATAAAAGTTACACAGCACATGTTAATGCATCAGTAATTAAAATCCAATCATATAATATATGATTCTGAAATAGGCCAGTGCATTATGAGTACTTTTACTGAGTTTAGGACTTCTACTTGTGCTTCTACAGTGTGGTCAGTAAATTAAAATAAACAAAGAAAAAAAATAATTAATTTAAATGAGGGCTGTAGTTCTACACAAAATCATATCAAACTTTTATAACTCAGTGATATAAAGCACACTGTTGTATTCAGAGTCTGCCAGATTATTAAACCACACTGCCCCCTGTGGGCACCAAACAGAAACAACACCCAGAGTTGAAACAGACTTGCTGCTGCTGTGAATCAGCTGAGAAATTCCTCCGAAGTTTGGAAATGAAACCACAATGGTCATTTGTGTACTGGATGATATTTTTGCACCAGTTTCAATTCTTTAAAAGCTTTAAAACAAATTTTTGTCTGGGAATTTATGGACCCGAAGTCAATTTTACATTTTGTAATTTAAACATACATATAATGTGTTTTTTGAGAAGAAGATATCTACACATCATTTTCACAGCAGTCAGCTTTTACGTTATCATGTAGAAAAACCCTGCAACATGGAACAAATATTCACAGCATTGATAGCAAATTATAAACAGTTTTGCCGCCTGCTCCTGTTTGTCTTTTCCTGCTGTGACTGTCCGCTCAGGTTTCAACTGAACATATATTCTATATTTTGAAACCCTGACAATTTCCTGCAGCGTCTTTGTTTATGTAACTTCCATATTAGTGTCTCTAGAAAGAATGTGAGGGTTTGACACCAAAACCTGATTAGTCACAGTTAATGTTTTATAGTGATATTGATTGTGTAATTGTGATTAAATCAGAAGCTAGCTCTACACATCTGCTTTATGTACTTCGGGGCTCCTAACAAACTTGAAACTATTAGTGTGAGAACAGAAAACACATGCAAAGGATAACATTTAAAATGTCAGCTTATTTCAGGCGGAAAGATAAACTTTTGTGTGTCAAGAAATACTTCCATATGTTCCCATAAACTGTTGTCTTTACATCTCTCTGTGTGTGTGTGTGTACAGATTAAACAAACAAGACACAATCAGTTGGTATGTGTAGGTGCCCTGACTTAAGCTCAATACTTTACACAAAGACATGAGATTAATTTCCATGATCCTACTCAGAGAATGAAAGAGAAACTTTTCCGAAAATATTGAGGATTTTTCTTTTAAATACCACACTTTGCACAGTGTAAACACATTTTGCTGCACAAGAACTTGGCCTGAATACAACAGTATAACAAACAAAATGTTAATTAAATCAGGAAATATCTGACCATCGAACATGTAAACACAACAAAAAATTCTGACCAAATATTTATTCCAACTCTTAGTCTGTGACATTTTTTCTACTGTACACAAATGATTCAGTTTGTACAAAAGGCGGTTTTGTTCTCAGCTCTTGTGGCTTTACGAATCAAAATACTGTATCTCTCATCCAGACAGAGTCTCAGGTTTAAAGCAGCTTGTTTCATCACGGTATTCCAGTGTTTTCAGGGAGGATTTCTTTTTTTTTTCCCTTTTGGTTGATGGTTTTGTTTGCTCATGTCTCTGGATCTTCCTCTATGATTTTGGAAGCTCTTGACATTTTTTCCTGCCTGTTAAATTTTGTTGCATTTTCCCTGCCATGCCTTCCCGCAACCAGGAGATTGAGGAGGTAGGACCTGCCCCGCCTGTCTGTCTGTCTGTCTGGCTGCGTGTCTGTCTGTCTGTGTGTCCACCTGCCTGACTGCCTGCTTCACGCTTTTATTTGCCTCATTGTACCATTTGGTTTTCATTTCACTGTTTAGTTGAATATTCTCTTGATGCCATTCATTTTGTTGCTGTCAAACACTCCTGAGTCACATGAATTAGTTTGTCAGAGTAGGCCAGATTTTCTCAAATTTGCTTTTTGGAAAAATTCTGAAAGTCTTTTTCTGAACATCAGGGTTAAAAATGTTCGTTTTGGGTCTAAATTTTAACTTTAAACTTTAAAATCAAATAACAGACAAACCCCTTCATGTGACGACGTAGATCATCTGGTCAAGTGTTTATTTGCTTCAACATGGCTTTTAAAGCAGCTCTTAAGTCTTCATCCATGAAAACCTCATATAACCAACAAAATTAGCAACTTAAATTCCATCATTATAAAGACTCATTTAACCAGGTGGTTGTTGTGTTAGTTCAGTAAATATCAGTAACTTCAATTAACAAACTTAATCTAAACTACAGGTATCAACACTGTTCAGCCAGTTCATTTACAGGGATGGAAATACATGCAAGACTTGTTACTTGATTAGTTTTAAGTTAGTGCTGGTCAGAGTTGCCAGAATAAGTAGAATAAAAGCACACTATCTCATTAAGTAATTAATTATTCTACAAATATTGTTGTTGTTGTAAAACTTGTTCAGGAAGGTTAAACCAGCATCTGAAGGAGAAAATGCAGCTGATTGCTGATAAATCTTTGAAACTTTATACAGTAGGTGAGGACATTTTGAACGCTGATATTTACTCGATGTTAAAATAACAATGCAAGCAGAATGGACTAACAGTTGATGCAGTTCATTCAAACTAAATGATAGTCTTCTTAAACTTTATTTACTGCTGTCGTGAAGCACGTGGGATTAAAAATCAGCAGTAGCGTTTTGCCGGTGTATTGGCCGATATTCTCAGTTATAAAATTTGTGAAGTCTTGTGTCATTATGTGTTATCGGGGTCTTTAAACTCCCAAATTTTAATCAGTAGCATCATACAGCGTGGCCAGTCTAACGTCCAAGATCTGTAATCTGAGGGTTTGCTGAATGATTTACAGATTTTACAGCTGAGAAAATTAGCTGATTTCTATGTAAATCATAATTTATTTATTTCTTTGTGTGTGTTACAGCTCGAGGGGAAGGTCCAGCAGGGCGAGAGAGACTTTGAACAAATCTCCAAAACCATACGCAAAGAAGTCAGCAGGTTTGAGGTGAGAAGATTTAATGGATGGATGGGTGGAGATTGATAAATGAATAAATGATAAATGAATGTTCGTATGATAATGTGTGGTAAATCCTGAAACTTATCTGTATATTCAAAAAATAAAATATGTATCTGACTTTCTTTTTTTTTCCAACAGAAAGAGAGAGTGAAGGACTTTAAAACGATCATTATCAAATATCTGGAGTCACTGGTTCAGACACAACAGCAGGTAAAGACAAAATTTATGTTTTTTATAATTGATACTATAGTAAAATATTGTTTATATAATTTTGCATGGTACAATATAAACATAAGTAAAATTAAATAATATAATAATATAATATCAAAAGGATTAGAGTACAATGAAGTTATTCTGGATTTAAAATTAAAAGCAAAGTATATTTCACATTCAAGTTTATTTTTATTATGGAGAAGCTCTTATGCTGTTATTAGACTTGCTTACATTCAGTATGAAACATGACATAACATTTTTTACTTATAAAATTTTAAACTGGACAGATTTTACATATAAATAGAAACAGAAAACATTTGTGGCAAATAAATAAAAAGTGAATCAATTTCATTTTCTCTTTCCACTACAGCTGATAAAATACTGGGAGGCCTTCTTACCCGAGGCCAAGGCGATCTCATAGAGTCCACACATACACAACAGACAGTCCTGACTGGCTCTGGTCAAACTACTCTACCCATAACGCACCTGTCCTCCCGGGTCACCCTCATCCCGCTGTTTATGCTCAGAGTGAAGAAGAGAAGTGAGGCAGCGAATCAGCTCGGAGTGACTTTTCTGCCGTTAAAAAAAAAAATCAACAACAAAACTCTTCTTGACTTCACAGCTCACCATCTTTTAGTCCTCTTTTTTTTTTCTTTCTGCTGAACTCAGTGCTGCGTTCATGTCCTGTGAGAGTCACTGTTATTCTTCTGATAAATGCTTTCACATTTAAAATAACAGTTGTGCACTCCTCATACTATTTTCTTCTTAGTGTTAACAGAATTTAGGAATTCTCTATCGCCAAAATCTGAGTTCCCATGTGGGATTTTTTTATGATCTGAAACCTGCATTGAGTATTATTTTCCAACCGGAAGCTCATAATCCCATATGACATGAACGCAGCACGAGTTACGACCCTTGTGATGGCTTTCCCCTCTGCACAAACAGATTCTAATATGGTGTCAGTTTTTACAACTGAAGCACTGTTAATTTATTTTTTCACCAGACACGAGGTGAATGGGAGAGTGGAGAAGCAGTTGGAGGAATTTCATGCTGTAAACTTTTGTTTGAGTTTATTTTTTTGAAGGAACAGTTCACTCCTAAATCAAAAATATATTTTATTCCTCTGGCCTGAAGTGATATTTATCCATCTAGATTGTTTTGGTGTGATGTGCTGAGTTTTGAAGTAGATGGCACTCAGCTTCCTGAGCAATGTCTCTTTCCGGACGTCATGACCTGGTTACTCAAGATAATCCACAGACCTTGATGTGAGCAGTTTCATGTCAGGATTATTTTCTTTCTACCAAACTAGACCCACAACTGTATCATTGCACAGAAGGAAGTTTGCATCTATTCATGGGTGAAAGGCTCATGCTCGTGACAGCGTGGGATATAAACATTAGTGGCGCCCTCCTCAGCTGAACTGTAACGTTAGCATCGGTGAGCTAGCTAGTGTAGTGAAACAGTTGGTGGGTTTAGTGGGAATTGTAGTTGACTTCTTTCCTAATGTAGCCTTGAAACTTTTGACTTTTTTTCCCCCCAATGAAACAAAAATGTTTTCAACTCAGTGTTTGAAACCACGTTTATTAGCCGTTGAATTTGATCCATAAATAACGCTTCATAAATAACACTATCAGTGGTTATGCTAACAGTTCTAACAGTTTTTTTTTATTTTAAATTTTAGATCCATACAGCAGGTGAACATGGGAACTTTTCTTCACTTAAATCCTCCAAACAAGCCTTTAAGTCAGCATACCTGTGGTTTTATGTTAGACTTTTGAACATGAGCTGTGAAACTGATCGGTGTCAGTGATGAAGGACTGCATCCTTTGCTATTTTGTGTCTTGTACTTCCTGTCACCTGTTCAATCCCCTCGCTTCCCCTCATGCCTTTCAAACACAAGAGCTCTTATTTTTGTTGCTGTATGATCGCGAGTGAAGGCAACGTTTTCTGTTTCTGCCCTCTTGAGGGAGCAGAGAAGGAAGAATCACACTTACCGGTTCGGTTCACTGCTGCTGTCAGATCTGAATTTCCAAACCTAGAATTTTTTTTTTCAGTTTTTTAGATCTCTCTTCTACCTGAAAAGCTTGTTAATCACCCAAAGTTAATAAAAATAAACAGTTTTTAATGTATTCTAGGGTGGAGAATTTCCCTAAACACACTGGTCCCAGTTACACTTTAATTAATCGGTATCCTGTTTCCTATTTAAAATGAAATCCAGGTGTCAACACTGATGAACTAACCACCCAAACCAGCACTGAAGATCATCAGATATGCATTTCATAATTTTAACAACCTTGTCATTGATTTGGTCATTTGTATGTCAAATTTTTGCCTGGTAGTTTAAATCTGGGCTAAATTAATCTCCATTAGGCTTACATTTAACTGTTGTTACAACAGCATGTAGCTCGGACCTACTTCACACTTAAATCTAGTCATTTAAATGCTGTTGAAACCACAGTTCTGGTACCGCCTGTATGATCTTTTGACGTGTACGTCACCATGTGACTGCTGACTGACAAGGTTGTAAGTACTCCACTGTTTCTTTCAGCCAAAAGTAAATCAGGCAGCTCTCATAATAAATTAAAGTGAAGGACTTTTTGGAAGTTGTTTCTAGATTAATATGCAAATAGTCCACACCCTCTCCACAGCCCCTAACCCCTATCTGGTTTGGGAAGCAGCTCTGTGAACAGAACCTTGGTGTTTTCCTTCCTACCGTCTGTTTGCCTCAAAGAGGAGACTCTGATGTTTTGAATTTTGGTTTATTAAATTGATCAGGAAATGAAGAAATCAAACAGCTTCTTAGCATCTTTAGCATTTTGAGTGTCAGCAGCTTGTGATGCTAACAAGTTGTTTTCACTGCAGATGAAGGATTTCCTGTCGAAGAGACTGAACTGAAGCCAAAGTTCAGAGTGTCTGAGTCGTTTCAGGTGTGGAGGGAGTGAGCGACTGTCAGGTGACAGAGTGTGTGTGTCCGTCCAGAGAGCGGCCTCAGACTGTGAGGATTATTTTTACCAGCTGTTTCTCTTCCTGTTGATCAGTATGAGGGCTGCAGTTATGATATTTAACTGCAAATTCTACAGAATCTGTTCTTGATTTTATTTTGTTGAATTTAAAGCACACTTCATTATCAGAATAAAATCCACCCTCCTGAATCTGTCAGAGAAGCTACAACTCTGACGTTTTTTCATCTCTTACTAGATTTAAGTTAAAATTAAAACTGGAAATAGTTTTACTTTTTTTTCCAAGCCCTCATCCCGTCTACTTCTCAATCTTAAATCATAGTACACTGTGTTGATTGCTACCTTTTGTATTTTATGCATTGTTTTATTCCACCTTTTTTGCCGCCTAATGATGTGCAATTTTTGAGAATTTTCAGTTGATTTTTTTTTCATTTTCACAGATGATGAAATGCTTTATCTGAGCAGATTTTTTTAAACTCTTGGTTTTGACGTGACATTCCTGCAGCGCGGCAGAGCAGATGTTTGAGAACTTTAATTACAATAAAGGAATGTATCTCATCCATGGCTGGACTGGGTTTTATTTATTCAACAGTGTTTTATTCTTGTTCTTAAAGGGTTGATCTTTCCAAGCCTTTTATCAAGATCAATGTTATTATTAACTCACTAATGTTTTATTATGTATTGTTCTGCTCAATTTTACAATCATTATTATTATTAATTTAACGATCTATCTATTTTTAGCAGTGTAGGGGTAACACAATGACATCGCCCCAAAAAAGGGCCACTATAATCAATCGGGCACTTTATAATAATCCCTGACCTGCCTCCTCATCCCACCCTTCCTTGCTTGACAGTACATAGTATCCACAAAGGAATAAAAACAACAAATAATAAATAAAATAAAAAATAAATAAAATTAAAGCTGCAAGCAGCGTTGAACGGGCCCTCGCACCCCCACGCAACTCGGGGTGCCGGCAACTCTGGGTGCTGGCTACCACAGCCCCTGTATCACTCGGGCCTGCTGCAGGCACAACCTTGTGGCCAGAGGCCAACTGGTAGACAAGGTGGTGAATTTTCACCCCCTTTGGACACTCTGGGAAGCAACCTGGTGTTACTTCCTGTCTCCACTAGGTGGCGCTATGCCTATAACTTGTGAGTGTCATGCAGATGTGTTCAGGCTGGGACTTTTATCCTACATGTGAAGTTTGGAGCAGATTTGACCATTTAATCTCATGTTATAGCAATTTCGTGTTTCATGGCGAGACATAAAAAGTCGATGCCACGCCACACCC
>JAJHUR010134256.1:31180-61570 GCA_027495735.1 Lutjanus campechanus
TGTTTGAGAACTTTAATTACAATAAAGGAATGTATCTCATCCATGGCTGGACTGGGTTTTATTTATTCAACAGTGTTTTATTCTTGCTCTTAAAGGGTTGATCTTTCCAAGCCTTTTATCAAGATCAATGTTATTATTAACTCACTAATGTTTTATTATGTATTGTTCTGCTCAATTTTACAATCATTATTATTATTTTAACGATCTATCTATTTTTAGCAGTGTAGGGGTAACACAATGACATTGCCCCAAAATAAAGCCATTACACCCAATCAATCTGGCACTTTATAATAATCCCTGACCTGCCTCCTCATCCCACCCTTCCTTGCTTGACAGTACATAGTATCCACAAAGGAATAAAAACAACAAATAATAAAAAAATAAAAATAAAAATAAATAACACCATGGACGTGTAATGTGAGAAAAAATAGAAAAAACTAATATAAAATAACATCAAATCAATAAATAAAGTTACTAGGTTAAATTAAAGTATTAATTACATATAGTACACTTAGAGAATATAGGTGACCACAGCAACTGGAGTATATATGAATATATGCATATCCAGTCATAACATAAACAAAAAATTATTTAAATTTACCTCCTATATTTTATATATTTAAAAATTTCAAATGCTGCTTTATTTATACTTTAGTTTAAGGTGCATTCAGGCTCGACTGCTCATCTGGGCCGGTTCACGTAGTGGGCTGCAAGGCTGCCACCAGGAAAAAAGATATAGAAAGAAAATTGGGGGGGAACATTTGCGACTCACTTGATGTTGGAGCAGCCCATCTGATTGGGGCGTTACACGGTCCCAATACCGACACGACACCTGTCCAGGAGGATTAGAGGAGGACAGAGGACTATGACGCCTGAAGACACTTTCAATCGAGAGCGAGCTGTCCAATATTCAATATTTTGAATTCTGAAGATATCTTGGATGATTCCTAACGAACCCATGACAAAATGCACTGCATAAAGGTAAGACTATTTTATGATTAATGCAGGCGTATAAAGTTTTCCTGTGTTTGCTAAATGTGGCGCCACGCTTTTAGGCTTCACTTTTGTCAATATGCGAAGTGGCTTTTAACTTTTCTCTTGTGTAGTTGAGAGTGGTGTACTCTGTGAGTGTGCTGTTGGCCTTAATTGAGCGCACCTGTGCTGTAAATCCTGTGTTGTTGAGATACAGGTGCTGGTCAACAGTTTGTATCATTGTGTTGTTGGCTTTGAGTGTGAATCTGTTGAGATGCAGGTGAGTGGATGTCTTTGCTGCGGGTGTTGGCGTTAACTGTGCTGTCCTGCCTGTGGTGGTGCAGGTAAATAGTTGTGAGCTGCAAGTCTGTGTAGGCCAGAGATACTCAATTTGCTTATGATGGTCTTATGATGCCATAAATGTGTATTTTATACTTAAATATGCACTGTAAATCATTTTAACCAGGTTCAACTTTAAAACAAAAGTTGTTCTGCTGCCTCAAAAATGTGAGTTGACTGAACTTATTTTAAATAATTAGTTCAAAGATGTGCAATGGTTACGTTTTTCTTGTAATTTAAGTTATAGCTTATGGTTGTAAGTTCTGACATGTTCTGATAATAAAAACATTTTGTTTTATCTTGAGAATAATAAAAAATCTAAACATTTATGTTGAGTTAAGGAGAACAGATTAGTTGATTCCATTAAATTTCTATATGATGTATTACACCATTCTGTCTCTGGTAGAAGCAGATTATATTTATCAATCAAAACCTTTCAGTGATTGCATGATAGGAGAGGTTCCAGCTGTGTTAAATGTTCTAGAAATGCTTTCAAATGTTACCAAACCATCAACATTGAAAATGCAGTTGCAGTTATTGCATTCAGTGAAACTGCAGTAAAACTGTCCCCTGGCCTCCTGTTATTTTACAAAAGAGGCCCCCAGACAAAACAAGTTCAGTATGGGATGAGGCCAGTCCAGATGAAAACTGCCAGGGCCTCATTTTTGTTCCCAGGCTGACCCTGGGTGCATTTCTCTCATGAGATGCTGTATTAAAATCCTCTTTATTATTATTATCATGCAAACATCTGCTCTCAGCGAGATATTCAATATTCAAGCAAACGGCAGTAAAAGATTCTGTCTAATTTTGTTTTATGTTTACAATTATTGTTAGGTTTAGTTAAGTTTTCAGAATTAAAAAAAAATGTTTTAGATGTTATTTCCTTGATGCTTAAAATGAAAACAGTAGTTTTTCACTTGCTTTTATAGACACAGGACACACTGCCTACCTGTGCATGTGTGCTTCTCTTCACAACTTTTCTGCAAACCCAACGCTGTCTGCGTGAACACAACACACATGAGCGAGCATACATGAGACTGAACGTTACTGAACAGCATCATATTGACAGATGAGGGTAATAAAGTTGGGCTTGTTTTGTGGTGGGTGCTGGTTGTTAGTTTGACGTTAGTGGACACCATGACTAAGCTTAACTAGTGTTGCATGTTGTTGACGCTGTAGGGGAGCTGAAGAGAGACAAGGTACTAGGTAGTGCAACCAAACAACACATTCTTTAAATTTTCCTGGAAAAAAGATATCCTGAGTCCTTTACGTTACAGGAATTAGTCCACAGGCTGTTATAGGCGAGCGAGAAGGTTGGTGAATGTCTCATATTCTTATAGTCTGTTCACACCTTAGCAATACAAAGTGATTAATACAGGTGAATTGCTTTACATAATGCATGTAAATAAAAAACAAGATAAGTTATAAAAACACAGATTTTTCTAAGATAAACAGGTTTTTTTAAAAGATGAAAAACAATATATAAGTATTATCATGTGCTCACAAGATGTTAAATGCAGAACAAGATGTTAAAAGATCATTTGTGCACACAAATCTTTGTCCTGTGCACAAGATTTTTTTCCCCCTTCACTACGTTGAAGACTCCTAGATAATATCTGTATTTCTCTGGGCTAGTTCCTTCTCAAAAATATCGCTCCGGCCATATTTAATGCTCACTGCTGATTTATTTACGAGGTCTTTGCAGACCAGATCCACTCCTATAATATGAAAACTGAAGACTAAGAACAGTCGCTCCTTCTTGAATCTTTAGTTACGAGGTAACGCACACATTCACCGACAGACAGCCAGTCCTCGTCTGCATACCTGTCCTGTCACCTGTCCTCCGTCACTGTAATCACCTGTGTGTTGTGTCAGAAGTGTGAGCCCTATTTTTTTTCCCCAAAGAGTCGGTCTGTCAGAACCTCACAGTGATAATCAGAGCATCGAGTCGACTGGAAAAGATTCACATCAGCACTGCATATATCATATATACATACACATACACACACACACACATGCACAGACTGAACATATAAGCAGAGTGCTGTCAGAAAGTGGGCTGTACGTTACTTTGCATTGTGGCTGTCACAGGATCGACTAGCTGTCATATTCTGGCGGCAGGTTTCTATGAAAGACGAACAAATTCACATCTGACTTTATTAAGAGACGCTTCAGAAATATTAAGTCCGTTCACATTGTGTGTGCCTGTGTGTGTATGAGAGAGAGAAAATTCATACCTTACAATATCTTGCAGTACAATACTACACAAACAGAATCATGACCAGAGGTAAATCAGCTCCTTCAGTGTGCGAAATACCAGGTGGCAACTGGGGATCCTCCCTAACTAGTGCTCCAGTGTATCCATGATGGCTGAAGCAGAAAAAAAATCCACTGCTTTTCAGATTTGTAAGGTGTAACATTAGGTTTTGTAAATTACACAACAGTTGATTTTGAATTAATTTTGATAGAACCATAACTTGTAGAATTGGCACACTTACCTTCTTTTACAGTCTCTCCTCTGCCACACTTAACAAGCTAACAGGTGACTGCTCAGATTTGCTGTTTTTTGTATTGGTGATGTTAGTGTAAGGCAGTTGTGCAATTAAAAATCAGCCTTACCATCATCGTGATATCTGCAACTATGGTGTTGAATCTAAAATATTTGCTCACATCGCTTGTTAATGATGAGAGGATCTATGGTTTCATTTCCATACAGCAACAGGGCCTACAGAACAAGGCATGGCCTAACCCTAACCCTAACCCTTGGGTATCAAGATCAAATATTTATTTTTTTCCCATGAATTTTAGATATAATGTGACAGGCCTAGTAGCCTTTACTGTTGTGTATTAAGCTGTAGTTCCCCCTCTGCTTTAGGTAGACTCTATAAACCCCATCTCTTTATATGATTTTCCCTTTCAGAATATACAGGACCATTTATATTTAACAGCTCACACACCAACTGTGGTCTTGCTGTCTCTTTCAGGTTGAGAATAATGTAGGTAAACCTGCATCCTTAACCTCCCGCTATCACTTACACTGAAGAGTAATGGTGCATCCACTTTTCCAGCTTCACCTCCACCTCCAAGATTTTCACTTTGACTCCAGAATAATGTATCTGCATCTGTTTTCCTCGCTCACTCTAACCTCTCGCTCTCACATGACTCCAGAATAATGTAGACGTATTTATTTTTACACCCTCCGCCTCGACCCCGGTCGCTATCAATCTGGCTTTAGAATAATGTAAGCACATCTGTTCTGCTCACCCTCCTAACCCCTCAATTTCCCCGCCACTTCAGGATAATGTAGGTGCATCTATTATCTCCGCTCACACCAGCACTGCTGTCTCCGACCCGTTTTTAGAATAATGTAGCTGCATTTACAACCACAGCCAGGCCCCCCGCCGCCCCCCATCCTCTCACGCTATCACCGCAGGGTCGGGGAATAAATAAAACACCGCACATCTGAGCTGAAAGTGCAGCGCTGCTTTAAGCTTTAAAATCATGTAGAGGTATTTATTATTTCAGCTCATCATTTACACCAAATCACCACACACGCTCAGGTTTCCATATTCTCTCCATCGGCTACTTTAACTTTCTCCTCTTTTCTCTGGAGACATGAACACAGACGAGGTGCAGGGAGGGAAGAGAATGAAACAAAAAGCACTCGGTACCAGATAACAGTGTTGTTGCAGCGTAACACCCGGCTTTTATTTATCATATCTCCAAATGGCGATGTAGCTGTTGTGCTGTGGTCAGGATACAGTGACCTTAGTTGATCAACTACCCCCCTCGGCAGCCTGATAAGAGGGCTAATATAACAGCGAGCGAGGGGGGAAGGCTGTACTGTAATTATTTCTGCGCTGTCAGAGGGAAAACAGACCGAGGTCCCCCTGCCGATTCAAATCTGAGGGGAAACTAAAAAGAGGAGGAGGAGGAAGAAGGGCCGCAACAACAACAACAACGCCAGTGAGACAAATATCAGCCGGCTGCCGCGACACGCCTGAAATTGGACCAGTTTGTCATGCACAGGGCTGCCACATACACACACACACTCAAGAGGCTGGACAAGACTTAATTCAAACTTTACTGGTTACACACAAACGTGAAATACTCACAAATAGATGTGTGAAAAATTGGTCAGAACATGCACCATATGTCACTTGTACACTGAATTACATAAACATACTGTGAATGAATACTTAAATTTAAATGTTTTTCACATAAAGGTGCCTAACAAACCTGGACTTTCAAGAAACTACATAAGGAGGTAAGAGACAAAAAGCATGCAAACAGAATATGTAAAACACCAAGATGAATTCAAATGACGGCAGTGACTGTTTATTGCCAATAAAAAATACAACAAATAACACCAACTACTTAATATTGATGATATAAACCTTTAAATGCAGCTCACAAATTTAAAGTTTGCTTTTTTTTTTAAAGATAAAAAAAATTCTATTACAGTTGGCCACTGGAAGAGGAAATAGTGCATTTGTTGGGGACTCTGAGGTGGGTTATTCCACATTAGGTTTTCCAGTGAGTGTTTGGGGCAGCAGGATTGTGTGAACGGGATTGAGTCCAAACAAACTAATGGTAATGGTTATCATGGTAATAAAGAAACACTGAGTCCAACAATGTGATTGCCTGGTCTCATTCCTAACTCGTCAGATACAGACATTTTGTCACATTTTTGTCACCCCTTATACATACGCACACAGTACCCATTCACAGCTGAAAGAGACGCACCAGGCTTTTGACGTAGTATAAAGAGGAGTCCACATATGATATGAGGAGGTTGGGTGGGTGATTTTCACCCAGGAGACCAGGGCTTTTGTCCCACGTGGAACCAAAGCGTTGTTGAAAAATCAGTTCCTAAAAGTTGTAAGGTGCATAATGTTCTGTGCATCATGTGACTTTCGTCTTGTGAATCGCTTCAGTGACGTCACGTGATGTACATATGTAATGTAATTATTGTAACTCCAAACATGGTCACATCCTAAACCTACTCAAGTAGTTTTTGTGCCTAAACATCCACCAAGCTCATGTGGTTTTGCTGTTGTCAGAATGACAAAGACAAATGAGAGTTCAGAGTTGAAGGATGCTCCTGTGACGTTTAGAACCACTGTATTACGGAGCATTACGGAAAACAAACTGTGTGCCGCCATTGTTCAACTGAAAATGGGTGTGTCTGTGGAAAAACGCTGAAAAATGCTCCAAAGTCATTTGCACCACCTTCACCTGAATGTGTCAATTAGCAGGACGAGACCAAAACAGATGGAGAGTTAAGTCTGTCTTTCATGCAGCCTCTCACTGCAGATTTAGACTTGCCAAAGCGATAACTAAGGCTACAGAAGTGTTTATAGCTGCAGATATGTGACCATACTCAGTTGTAGAGGATACAGGATATGGTCTATAGGCTTGAGCTTCGCTTCAATCTCCTGTCATGTGTGCATTTTAGTCAGGCCATTGTGCCTGTCCTGTATAAATGAGCGAAAGCTGCAGTTGTTTAGGAATTACAAACTGCACCGACAGTTGCACTCACCACCGATGGATGGACTTTTAGGGCTACAGAGAGCCCCTTAACAATGACTGCCCACTACATCACTCCCCAGTGGGAAATGAAAAGTCCAGTCCTGCAAACGCGCCCCATTTATGAACAGCATGCATCTGGCAGAGAAACTAAAGGAGGTAGTAACAGAGTGGAAATTGGAGAGGCCAGGGACAAGTATTGCAGTCAAAACCAACTGACAATGCAAAAAAAAAATATTGTCAGTCCAAGAAGCTGAAGTGGGTACATGTCCTGAGATGCTTTGCACATATCACTGGAAGGTGATATGAGTTGATATGAGCCTAACTCATCTCAAGAATCAGGAAGGTTGTGTCCTTTTTTCATTGCAGCACCACTGCTGTCCTCATTTCGGAGATCATGCAGGTGATACTGAACGTACCAAAACTCACCCTCTTTATTGACGTTCCCTCTCGCACGCGTATTCCAGCTATGGAGTGTTATGTAGAACAAGCTGGAGAAAAAGCACTGAAGAACAAATGGATTGTTCTGATCAGGAAGTGAGTGCAGCAGAAGATGTGACCGTGACCCTTTGACCCCTGAAAACTCTCACAACCACCAACAAAAGCCAGCGCCCCAAAAGCTGAGACGCATGTACGGTGAAACAGTTTCTGTCCTTGGTTTAGATTAAAAAATGTTTTATAATGTGACTTCACATCTTACCTTTACTGCACTTTACCTTGTTTTGTTCAAAAGGCCCTTTATCAGGTTAAATCCACCATAAGGGGGTCCTGAGAGGGCACCTTTGCTTCATGTTTTTCAAACATGGGGGTGAATAAAACTTGAAAAGCATCTTTGCTGACTTTTAAAGGCTGAAATTGCTGGCTTTAATGGTTAAAGTAATTTCTATTTAATTTATTTTATTCTTAAGAGTATAAAGGTCGGGGTCTTACGATGATGCTGACATTTGTTTTAGTTCGTTATTTTTTTAGTATTTGAATACCTAAAATAAATGACAAAATTACTATATCTGAATTTCTTTTGCCTTCTCCGCTGTATCAAAATTGTACTGGTCCATGAATGTTGTGTCTCATTACAGCCCTAATATTCACACTTTACACAAAAAGTCCTTAAATTTGTGATTTTCTCTCCTCAACCTCCTGCTCTTCCCTCTGTCTTCTTCTTCTTATTTTACTCTTTCTTCCAAGTTGTCTGTTTCCCTCACCAATCACTCCCATCATTGTGTTTCTCTCTCCTGATGTCCATTTTCTTTCCTTTGATGCAGGTGAAATGATCACAGTCAAACTTTTCCCAAAACACATGCAATTACAGACAGCTGCCAGTGATTTCAGTAGTGACTTCAGTAGTTTTTTTTTTTTTAAAGCCGTCTGGAACTCTTGAATTCAACTTAAGTTTGTTTGACCTTGAGAAGAGCAAACAAGAAACCCAAAGCTTCTTTGTAGCTGCTGCAGCATATAATTGTTAAGAAACCAAACAAAAGTGTCAATTGTGGCTTTTATTGTGAAGCCGGGAGGATGTATGGGTCGGTGTCGCCAGGTGATAGATGACACGATACCCAGCTTTCCTGATTTCGCAAATTTCTATGAAATGTGTCTTGAGTTCATGAAGGCGAGGAGATAAGAGGCTGGAGGGAGGCTCGCTGGCCAATAGGATTCATCCATTTCTGCCTCTTATCTGCTGATAGAGGAGGACCCTCTCTCCCTCCTCTCCTCTCCTTTCTCCTCCTTCCCTCCTCTCCTTTCAGCTCATTTCCTTTGCTTCTTCATCACCATCCTTTACCTCTTGTCTCCTTCTCACTTCTTTCTTCCACTGCTCTTCTTTCATCTTCCTCTTTAAGTCGCCTCTCTTCATCTCCTCTCCCTTGTCACAAATTTGTTGTTTTTTTTCTTCCTCCTCCTCTTTGTTTTCTCTTCCTTAGTCCTCCTCGTCTCACCCCTCATGTTGTTCTTGCTCCTCCTCCACTTCTTACTTATTACGGTCTTCTTATTTTATTTTTCTCCTTTCTGTCTCTCCTTATCTTTTAATCTCCTTTCCTCCTCTTTGTCCTTTCTCCCTTGTTTCCTTTTCACTTCTTTGCTTCTCAGTTCCTCCTTTATATTATTTTCTTAAATGTACAACATTTAGCAAGGACAAGATTCAAACAAATAAATCCACTGTTTAGCAACTTTAAGGAAACAACGGCCCAAGACAGTAGTGTTTAGCTAGTTAAACAAGTTAGCTAATGAGTTAATAAAATCTTTGGCAAAGAAACAGCAGTTAAAGAAAAATAGGATGCTGCTGTTACTGTGAGGTTTAACAGAACGAGAAGCAAATTGGAGCTCCCTGGTTGCTCAGTTGATGAACTGAGGCAGAGTCCTCTGCACCAGCTGTGGGTTCAGTTCCAGCCTGCAGCCTTTTGCTGTGTGCCGTGTCGTCCCCCCACTTTTTCCTGTCATATCTTCAGCTGTGCTATTTCAATAAGAGCATAAAAATCACACCCTAGCTACAGCACCTTACATGTAATGTTTGTTCTATAGACTGTATAAAACATGGATGCTGATAACACCGTCTAGAAGTTTCTGAAGAACCAGTGTGAAGCTCAGGGTACTTTGGCTCTGGCTGTCACCATCTCACCCGACTAATCCAAAAAATTGGCGAAGGAGCTGAGATCGAGTGGCTAGCCTGTGATGGTACCTATCTGTCAATCAAAGTGGCCATGCCCTCAAATGTGCATAACTTTAATAATCAGGATTTATACTGTATATAGCAACCAGAATATAGAGAATAAACAATTGAATAAAATTCAACAGAATAGATTAGGAACTGTAGGGCAAATAATGTTATTTTGCATGCATGATAATTAATGTTGAGAAATGGGGTGTAAAATAGAGCTGCACTGAACAGGCCGGTATGTTGTGATGTAAAAGAGCCACAACAACGGTAACTGAACTTGTGCAGTATTTCCTCAGTGTGTTGGCAGAGATCTGCACCGATTCACTCTGTGTGTTTTACTGAAAAACAGGTTCGAACTGTTTGTCTTTAAAAACCTCAGAGGCTCTCTGCAGTTTCCGGTAAAACTGCCAGCGCTGCCGTTCGTCTGGCTGAGACACTAGATCTTCTTTAAGACACTTCAAGCCTTTTTTTTCCTGTCTTTTTGTTTTTTTTAAGATCCCTTAAAACAACATTGATTGTTTCCCAGAATGACTTTCTGTCGCCGTGGTAATGATTATGCAGATGTGGCACAACCTTTCCGTTTGACGGGCGGTTCCCACGGGGGAGGCGGTGACATGGCGGCTGTAGGCACGCCGACAGGCGACCGACATGCCCCCTCCCCTCCACCTCACCCGACCCTTTTCCTTGTGCTTAGTCTGGCCTTTTCCCGGACGGTGCAGGAGATGATGGAGGAGCGGTTCTCTTTAAATCAACACTGGAGCCGTTATCTTGTAATGAATTATTTTATGATAACAAATTACCTGAAATGCTCTAGATCAAAATGACACTTCAGATGACCTCATTCAGAAAATCATCAATTATAATTTTATATTTAAAAACATTGTTTTATTATTATAGTATTATTGACGCTTTGCTTCACATTATGTCTGCCAAGATGTAATCATAACTTTAATTTTCAGAACATAAGAATCGAGAAATATACCAGAAGAAATCATATTCCACAGTGTGACACTGAGTTATCATTATAATACTGATTTACAGTTTTTTTCATTTACTATAAAATTAGAGATTCATAATTCATAATGAAAATAATAATTATAGTTTACAATATGAAATTGCACCGTCTCTGCAATGATATATAATACAATTATAGTTAATGCAGAAGAGAACCACACATTTTGACATATAAAAAAATTTAATATAAGAGTTTTACAGACACAACAAAAGAAAGTGAGACAATTAATACAGCAAATACTTACTTTTCACATTTATTATATTGATTCTTGATATATTAAGTATGACTATTCTAGTTATACCTCTAAAAATGTCTATTTTTTAAAAATACAAAAATAATCGAATAATTTCAGATTATTTCTGAACAGACTTAATAAACTAGAATTACATTTTTAATTCATAAAAAGAAAGAAAATATAATATTACACACTATAAAATATTATGTGAGAAAAAATGTGAACAAATTAAACTTTTTCTTGCCTCTTTTAAAACCTCAGAGTAATGGCACGTTCCTATTTCTTTTTTTTAATCTACATTCAATATAAGACCTTTCCGAGCACCTACAGGCATGTGTACGACAAACAGCTTTTGTAAAGAAAATATTTTGACATGTATCAAGTAAAATGTGTTTGTACTGTGACGGAGTAAAACCTCCTCTCATGTCTCTCGCTGCTTTCTCCTCCAATGACAGCCCTGCACTGATTTATTCTCTCTGATGATTGGCCTTCTGCCGTCTCATTGACAGCGAACCTTCTTCATCATATTTCCACTTTTCCTCTCCTCCTCCTCCAAATCATTTTTCCTTTCATATTAAGTTTTTTTTTTTTTCCCTCCCCCTGCTCTGCCACTGGATTTTATTTGACAGGAAATATTCCAGGCGATGTGGTGTGGTTGTAGATCTCGGGCCGTGGCAGACAGTATTGATCGGGCTGATTTGCATACATAAATCTATTGGCTATCTGACACTTGCCAATATTCTGGGCAGCAGGGAGTGGCGGTGCTGAGTCGGCCAGGTCACATTATCATTGGTGATGGAGCTTTGATGAAGTGTGACAGCGCTGCACAGCTGCTGACTGACTGGCTGAAAAACTGCACTGTAAAAAATGACGGGTCAAGTTTAACAGCGGTATGTAGCTTTTTAAAAATATATTTGTCAGGATATCTTTACCATATATTTTAGTGTACATTGTTCACATAACATTATAGCATCTTACAGTTTCACACATTCCTGTGTTTAAATTTTGTATTTTAAGATAATTAGTCCAACCAACCACAAGGCAAAAGAGTGGCACTATAAAAATATAATATAAAGCTTCTAAACCTTATTCTTTAAGTCGAGTCAAGTAAGTTAGAAGACATTTTACCACCATTATACCTCTTTCCTCAGGCTGTGAGACTCATAAATTCATCCTCCACATCGCATCATGAAAAACAAATTTTTCTTTCAGCATCTTAACGATTGTATGGATGTCCAGCTCGTATTTTTTCAGGGTGTCAAATACCATCACCGGTGACACCCCTCTGTGTCTCATACTGATGTACAAGGTACCCATGAGCGTCTGTATGAGACGCACTGGGCTTTCAAGTGGCTTGAATGTAAACCCAACCATATTAGACGATGTAGTGTAAAAAGCAAGGAAGTCTGGGGATGGAGGAGGTGGGGTGAATGGATGAACCAAACAAAGGTAAGACTTTCACCCAGGAAGTTTGTGTAACGTGTGAATTTAAAAGTCAACATCATCTAAAGTTTGAAGGTATATAACATTAATGCATCATGTGATGTTACATGTGTTATGTGACTGGCATCTTGCATCATGTGACTTACTTCACTCATGTCACATGATGTGATGTGACAGACGTAACATAAAATATTTATTTTGACCTTGATGTTTTCCTAAACCTAACTGAACTGTGACGGTTTCACAACGTTGTTTGCGATGCCATGAAATTGGTTCATGCGTTCATGTTCAGACTGTCTCTAATGATCCTTTTCATTTTACTGACTTTGAACTTGACATTCCCCTCAGCCTCAGCTGTACTTGGTGTTTCATGCTCATTTGCATGTCAGCAAGTCTAGTAAACGTAGCAAAACATTAGAAATATTAATTTGAGTCAAGTCAGAATCAGTTTGACTGTCTGACTGTCCTTTTGAAGAACTGTCTGTCTGGACTTAGACCAGTGAAAATACTGTTTTTTATTCTGACTTTAAGTGGCCTCTTTTGAATCAGAGATCAATAAAAGTGAGAATACTTTTTTATATTTAACAGGCAGAATCTGACGTGCTGCTGTACCTGGCAGTGAGCCTGGAAGGTAACAAACTCCAACCTGACTTTAGGACAAATTGGGCCGTTTTCACAAGCAAAAACACAAATCTCCTCAGCTTGTGGAGCTGCAAAGAAAAAAAAAGACAGGTGAAGGTTTTCTTTTAATCTGAAGGGAGCTTTTCTTTTCACAAATTTGACCACCTGTTGGCCAGATTAGTCACTGAAGTCACTTAAAAACAGACTGAGCTAAGATCAGTTGATTAGATGTTAATGGTTATTCTGATTTGTGACTTCCACCATTTAAAGATAAAAATTAAATTACATCCTCAAAAGAAATAACAAACTTTAAAGTGTTAACGTTTTGTGGTAGGAGAATCTTGAGTCTGAATCTCATTCTTAAGCATCCTTAAACCACAACAGGGATCCCTTCAATAGTTTACATGAGATCTCTTATAGTTTCTGTCTGTAGTAATGTCTGATTAAGCTCCAACACATTATTTTAGTAAAGACAGTGATAAACATTCACAGAGAAATTCAGTCTCTGTAACATTTTTTGAAAATGAATGAAATAACATAATCAAATACACAACCAATGACAGGCAGGTGTTACACCACATTCTTTAACTCACTCGCAAGCATTTTTACTGATTATTTATCACATATTCTTTATTTTGATATATTTAGTGGACATGGAAATGTAAAATCTAAAGGGTTCATTCTGTGGAGACAGTACCTGTGCCTCACTGCAAGTAGACCACAGGATTTTTTTCTCTGTTTTATTTGCATAATGTACTTTATGAAAACAGTCCGCACAAATACATTTGAAATCATGGTTTATGGTTTGGGAGTGTGTATTACAACATGTGTGTGTGCTCTCTTTTTTGAGTAAGTGCATTTCTTTATCTTTATGTATGTGTGTGTGTGTGTGTTTGTGAAGCAGTGCAGCCTCCAGTTTCTTTGTTTCTGTCGGAGGAAAAGGTCAAAGCAGCAGAGAGAATTAATTGAAGAGTGAGAGAGCACAGCTGGCTCTGTCAGACCAACCAGGCCTCTGTGTGTGTGCGTGTGTGTGTGTGTGTGTGTGTGTGCGTACAGGGATTTTATGAGCTACAATTGTGCAGTTTACTCAGTCAGAAAACCATGTAAAACTCCAAGTCCATAAATGAACAAATCGCTTCACAAAACACAATGTTAGTAGACAGAAATTTAGTTTGTTTATTTTGTATGTATGCATATTTTTATTCACTTGATGTGTGCGTGTGTGTGCTGGATTTTTTTTGTTTGTGTTAAAGGGCCCCAGCTACAAGTAATATCTTGTCATTTATAAATGTAAATAATATTTTCTTTTCATAAGCATTACCAATTTTGAAAATATCACTTGGTATTCAAGCTTTATAAATTATTTCAATGGTTTCTTAACCGTTAAAATGTTCATAGTCATGTAATTAGTTAATCACAAGCTGCATTTTACCCCCAATGCTAGAAAAAGAAAAAAACATATCAGTAGCATGTTAAACTGTGAAGTTTATTGTTATAAAAACATATTTTCACATTATTACAACATGCACACTTATCACGCTATAATAAGAAACTTTTCTTGTTATAACAATTAACTTTTTTCTTATTGTAACATTAAACACTTAATGTTATAAAACTAATACTTAAGATCATGTTTTAAAATATTTTTGAAATATTTTAATAAGTTATGTTAAAATGTGAAATGCTTTATGTTGTAACAATAACTTATCATGTTAAAATATGTTTTCAACTGTGCGCTTCCATGCACATCATGGCGGCCTTGTGTATCCAGTGTGTGTTTGGAGCGTTGGTTGTGCACATCTTCAGAAAACGATATTACATGTAGGTGAACGTGTGGTTAAAAAGCAAGTGTATCTCTGACCGAACAACTCAACATGGTCATTTGTTTTAATTTAGGTGAAATGTAGACAAAAAGGGGGGTGCATGGGTGTTTAACCTGTGTGTCTGTGTGTAAATATGTGAGCTTTTGTAATGTCTGTGATTTTGTGTGCATCAGTATATTAGGAACTCCATCTACAGCTAACATAATCCAATAATATTACTTATTATATAACTTATCTAACTAGGAACTCTGCTTTTACTTTTATTTTCTCTTATTTAAGAGCTAATGCTTTTTAAAGGAGTGTTTTTATATTAAAGGTGTTGTGAGTTGTAATACTTCTTCCTGCACTGGTGTACATATGTGTTTGCACTACTTTCCTTTTTACAGTATTTTCTGTGTACTTCTGTGTATAATCTGTTTGTGTATGTGCTCTTGGTTGTATGTATACATCTGCGCGCGCGTGTGTGTAACTCCCTCATTACCTGGCAGTGTTCCCGGTGTTGTGTCGTCGTGGGAACGTACCGTGACAACCTGCTGCTTTCGTATGCAGGAGAACAGTGCTGATGGCGGAGCAGAGTTAATAGCTCTTCTGTGGTGTAGCTCTGATCCTTCAACACCCCTCCCCACACACACACACACACACACACACAAACCACCCCCACCCTCCACACTGTGATACAAACACCGAGTGGCACAATTTAATGAAGTTCTGTTCTTTAAAGCAAGTGGCGGTTTGCAGGGATGGAGGGATGGAGGGGAGGTATGAGAACCTCTCTGCTCCTTCAGCTCATCTGTTTCTTTGAATAGTTTCCACGAGCTGATCGATGCGCCGGTTTTCTCCTGGCCTTTCAGTGCTGTCACCCGTCATTGAGGGATGCAAATTCACGTCAGAAACTGGCCTGACACTTTTCCTGTCGGGGGCCCCCCTGCGCTCGAAAACGCCGCAGCTCAGCAATAAACGGGGTGAAGGCCTTGTTTCTCAGAAGGCCGACAGAGAGAAAGAGAGACCTTTTCCATCAAAGTTTTCTCTCTCCATCCTGACAAGATGAGGATGTGAAAGGACACTTGGTAAAGTTCATCGCTTTCTAGATGGAGAAGCAGCAGAGTCAGAAAAAAAGGAATAAGTTCGCTGATAGTTGACTGTTGAGGCGAGAATTGTGATGTTACCAAACTAGAACCAGAACAATATATTTTTACTGTATCACCTGAGAATGTGAATTTTCTGGCAAACATCTCTTAAAGGACCAGTGTGTAGGATTTAGTGGCATCTACTGTAGCAGTGCGGTTGTCTCACCATCCCCTTGCAAGCATGTCAGAGAACCTAGGTGGCCGCAAAAGTCACTGAAAACGCTTTCTCTGTACTCACTTTAAAGTTTAACACTTGGACCTATCTGCACGATTTTTGACATCACAGCAAGTTGGGAATGGACTTTTCAGTGAAGCAGAGACATCTTGTGTCTTGCAGTTTAAGTTGAAATCAACAATATTTGTATATTCAGAGTTCTAGACTCATTGCAGGAGAAGGTGGAGTTTTACGAATTTTTTAAAGACGGAGACATTGAACTTTTGTCTTGTCTTATTGGACAGTTCCACTCATGATTCCGTTCATGATTTACATCCAGTATATTTAGTATGCATGTATTAAGTTTATTTAACGAGGCAGGAAGTAAGGATGTTTATGACACATCCTCAAACCTGAATGACAGAATAAGTCATTTACTCCCATAATGACATATCGACGGCTGGAGAGTACCGATGACAGACATACTGGACCTTCGTTGTACTGAACCTTTGTCATACATGGTCAACATTGTGAAAAGGTTGCAGTTGTTTAGGTTTAAACACCAAAAGTACTTGGTTGGGTTTAGGAGAAGATCATGGTTTGGATTAAAATAAGTGCATTATGTGTGTTATGGTGTGTTTGACCTGTCCAACTACCCCTACATGGACTTTGTCGCTCTTTAAACTACATTAGCTGACTTTCTCCTTTGCTCTCATCATAATTACTACAACCACTAGAGGTTGCCACCTAGCAATAAGTTTAAATATGATGGATGTAGACACAGGCTTTCACCCACAAGACTGGAGTTATTTGCTATGTAGCTATGATCTTTCTTTCTAACCTTAACCAAACCAGAGTAGCCATCTGTAGATATTTTAGAAAGCGAGAACTATAAAAAGGTGCATCATTGACGTAACCTGGGTTTTGCAGAATAGTCGATGCTCTTGCCTGGTCATATTGTTGGGCAGATTGCATGAGGATCAAGAATTTTCGGCCTTTCATTTGGTGCTGCTGCTACTGACACTGGCTGTACTCTGTCAGATCTACAGGGAAAAGAGAGAGAGAGAGAGAGAGAGAGAGAGAGAGAGAGAGAGTCAGAGACAAAAGACAAAATGAAAGTGAAAGACCTTTTCTAGAAAGTTTGGTCAGTCGATCCTGACAGAATGGGAATGTGAAACAGCCCTCTGTAAAGTTCACCTCCGTCTGCTGGAAGATAAAACAGAGAAACAGCAAATTAGGAAAAAAAATGTACAAGAGTAAAAAGAGCAAAAGAGGAAAAATAGAGTAAAGAAGACCTCATAGTCCAGGTAGGAAACATAGGAACTCACCTTAGATACTGTAGCTGGATATTTGATTTCATGACATTTAAGTGCTTCAAGACTAAGCTCAAGCTTTATATTTTAGCAGTGCCACTGTACTGTTTAAATTGCTCTCTCCCTCAATGCGAAGGTGTTTTGGGCTGACGTTTTTTGTTTTCACAGGACCAGTATTTCCCTGCAGACCAGTGCAATAACTACAGAAGTTGTCTGTGTTCCTAATCCCATTATAATTTGTAAGTTAACCACAAATTGTCATCCCTGTTTCACCAAAGTGTTTTTAGATTTATTCTCTTTTCACAAGGGTTTCTTATTTTTTGTCTGCTTTTCGTACTTCTGTGTCAAGAATTTCTGAGGCTGCTTTGGAAACATTCTGAGTGTGGGGAAGCAATTAGAGACGGAGTGAGAACAGATTCAGCAAAAAAAAAAGGCACACAAAAAAAGCAAAATCTGGGAAGAAAATGAGGTAGAGGACACACAATGCTGCATTTGGGGAGTGATGTTTTATCTTTAACAGACTCAATAAAAGTTTTTTAGGGATGAACTCTAAATAAAACCTTAAGAATTCTCTGAAGATATTCAAGGAGGATATTGCAGCACTTCAGATGTCCCTCTTAATGAATGTCAAACCAGTTCAAATACCTTTTTACAGCTTTAAAATCATTTACCAAAGAAACAAACCCCCACTGCCTCAGTCATCCTGAAACTCCTCCATCTGACGCCCTTTACCTGCACTGATATCACAGTTACACAGCCCTTTAACTTCCTCTCATCCCTTCTGGTAAGAAAACTCTCCAGGAGGAATACCCGGCGGAGGAAATAGGATAATGGGAGGACTTTTTGCTCAGTGTACTTTCTTCCTTTTGACCCACTTTAAAGTTGCTCAGCGAAGTGAGTCTTGCTAAAATTTCACTGTTGACCCAGTCTGAGAGAGATGCCACCCACCCTCACTCTGCACATGATGAGTTGTTGAGTATAAAGAATAACTTATGTGCTCACTAGCTGAGCCCTCAATGCTCCCAGAGTCTAATTTTAAATCTAATATGCACCTTTCATGCTGTTGGGGTGAAATGTGTCTTGTTGTGTGCAAAGTGTAAATTGCGACCATGCTGGTGATAGAGGATAAGTCATCAAAGTTATAAGGAATCATAATAACTTATGCCAATTTTCAAGTGAATCCATCTGCTATTTGTTTACAATTTTTTACTGTGGGCAGAAAATCAAAAATGTTTGCGATCTCCCTGGTGTTGTCCCTTTGTCACCCAGTCTGTGCTTTTTCATGGACGCGGTCTAAAATTGCAGCTTTTTGTTGATGATGTGGTTCTATTTGCTTTATCAGACTTGGACCTCTGGCACACGTTGAGTTGGTTTGAAGCCAAGTTATAAGGAGCTGAGGTGAGAATCAGCACCTCCACGTTGGACGCCTTTGAAATTGGGTTATTGCCCCATTTTGTTTGGGAGTGCCACAATTTAGAGGGTTCCAGTATTTTGAGATCTTGTTCACAAATGAGGATAAGATAGAGTGAAATGCAGAGTGTAAAGCTCTCCATTTCCCAGTTGATATATGTTTGGGGGACAAGACTATAAAGTTATAACGTAGTTCAAACAGACAGACTCAAAGGGGATTCCTCACCTGAAAGATGTGTGACCCCCTGTCAAAGCACAACAACTTCAAAGCTCAGCAGCGACCTGACCTAACTTTGATAGGCATAATTGTATTGTATATGTGTATTTGGTGAAGACAAGGTTTTGGGTTAAGCCACCACTCGAGAGGAGGTTCTTAGCTGTACCTTGCTTCTGGGAAATTCGACTGATGTGTCCTTACTGGTTTTTCAAGACTTGACAGAGTTAATAGAGTTACGCCTCTACAAGTTTTACTTTTCTCAACTCCTGTCCTCCGATTGTCCCTCATCTCTTCCTGTCTCCTTCTCCCACCTTCTCTCCCTTTGGCCTCTTCTTCTTGCTGTCCACCTCTTCCTCCTCTTGCTTTCCTCTTCTATAATTTCATCATATCCTACTCACCTCTTGCTTCTCAGCTTTACCCCATCTTTATGTTTTACCCCTTTTCCTCATCTCCCCTCCGTCTTTCTTTCTCCTCTTTTAAGCTAACATTTTCCCTCTTTTTTTGTTTCCCCTCATTATGTCATCATCTCTTCCTCACCCCATCTTCCTCCCTTCTCCTCCATATCTTCATTCTCGCTCTTTTCCTTCCCCTGTTATCACCTGGTCTCCTCTCTTCTAAAGCATCCTTTTATTTTTCTCTTCTTTCCTCCTCTTTTTTCATTTTTTCCCCTTCTCTATCCCCTTTTCATCTCATCTTCTCCCCTTTCCTTCTCTCCTCTTGCCTGACCCCTTTATTTTCCTCATTTTTCCTCCTGACCTCTGCACCTCCGTCTATCTTCTCTCACGAGCTTCTGTCCTTCCCCCTCAAATCATTCTTCTCTCCTTTTTCATCTCATCTTTTCCATCAGCATCCTCTCCTCTGTTATCACCTCATCTCCTCTCTCCTTCCACCCTAAATCATGCTTCTGTTTTTCTCATCTCCTCATGTCCTCTCCTCTCTTTTCCACTTCTCATCTCATCTTCTTTCCTCTTTCCTCTCTCTCACACCTCACCTCCTCTTAGTCCTTCTCTTTCCCTTCACCCCTCCCTGCTCCCCCCCTCCTCCCCTCTCTGCCTTCGGCTTATTAAGATTTCAAAGATACAAATGGCGGCGGGCTGATTGCTTTCAGGGAATCTGCCTTTAATAATTACAGGTGGAGAAGCTCGGGGTAACGTTGGCGGGGCAGAGACTAATGGAAAACTAGATTTTTTCACTGAATTAGAGCGAGGAGGGGGGTGCGGTGATCCATATATTGACAAGCCATCAGCGGACCGTAGATCAGGAGAAGTGCTTCGGACTTGTCGGAGAGGGCGGCGGCAAACTGGCTCTGATGCTCCGTGGCATCTCGATACGCTTCCTGCAACCACCGCCGGGCAGTGAGGAGGATCAAACCCACCTTCATCTCCAGGACTGTGGAGTTGGAGGGAGGACAGCGTGGAGGAGGAGGAGGAGAGTTAAAAGGCCGCAGTGTTAACCTTTTTTTCTGATGACTCCCTCCTCCTCCTCTTCTCATAGAGGACCTGAATCAAAATGTAAATGTTGGAGCCTCTGAGGGAGCGGGGCTCTGGGATCTGCTCCTATTGATTATATGAAGTGAGTCGGAGTCGCTCTGTTCAACAACCAAATGTGTTTTCCCCCGATGCTCTGTGACAGGAATTACCCAGAGTTCAGCTGGCTTTGGGCTCTGCTGCTAATGACATTTCTGATTTCAGAGAGCACGCACCCACTTTGGCATAAAATTCAAGGATTATTTGAAGTGGGGTTGTATGAGGTTATTCATAGCCAGTGTATTAATGACAAGAGATGTCTGTCGGCATGCCCCCAGCTTGGAGAAGCAGTAGGAGAACCCTTGTAGGAAGCTAAGCAATGAACTGATGTGGACAGGGTCAGCAGAAAAACATATTTTAGCCACCTAAGAAGTCTTTATCAGTTTTAAGTGTACACAGATTTAGAATATTTTCACCACTTAATCTTGCCGTTAGACCACCTTTTCTGACAAGAAGCACAAACAAACTGTTTTGCTTTACCAGTGTACTTTTGTCAATATGTTTAGTTGTCACTTAGCACCCCCTGCTGGTGGATTTTTATAGCAGTCATTTAGATTACATGGTGTGTGTCTCTTGCTAATGACATCATCAGTAGGCGACTGATCAGTTCTCCATGTCTGAGCCAGGGGAAAGCTCAAGCCTTTTTTAATCGGACATCATCCTGATGTTCGGGCGTTTGAAAGCATCGTTGGTATGTAAAAATAAACCTTGGGTTCATCATTTATTCATTTCTTTGTATATAGATTTGAGGTGTTTGTCAAGTTTGTATAAACATAAAATGTTGAGAGTGTATTTATGTCAGCCACATGTTCTGGCTAGCTTTCAGTAAGGAAATGTACATGAGATATATTCTCATATTATATCTAGCAACATTATGTTTCCAATAGCCAACTTATGGTACAATTAGAAATTATTTGTACTGTTTAATGCACTGTATTATTTTTAGTAGAGGTATTTAATGCTTCCCTTATATATATTGCAGTGTCAATTTGAGCACTTTGTTGATTGTATCTTTTTTCCTTGTCAGTTTTACCCTACTGCCAGTTACGTCATTAAAGACAGTCAACTTGGTACATTGCTGTCTGCGTGGTAATTGGGGATGGAGTCATCTGCCTGTCAATGCATGCAAGACGTACGAAGAGGACAGGACACAAACTAACCAGTGATTTTATTCAGTGGGCCTTTTTCAGGTGTCTAAAATACATTTTGCTGCTGACCCTGTGCACAGCAGGTCATTGCTCCCGATGCTTCCCCAAACTGGGGGTGTATCGAGCCGATTGCCATCTACTGTAGATAATATATTGACTATCAATAAGTACCTCATACTGTACAACCCCACTTAAAATAATCCAAACTATCTCTTTCATGTTTGTTACAATATTTATCTAAAAAAAAGAGGCATTTTTAAAATGTTATGTGACATTTGTCATATTATTCAGTAATGAATATTTCAGCACCCAAGATAATGTGGATTTGTAGGTTAAATAATAATAATAGTAAAAAAAATAGTTATACTAGTTCAACGTATAATAAAAATATAATGTTAGATAGCACATAATAATAAACATTCGTTGACACTGAAAAAAACGCAATTTAAAAAGTCCCTATACACATTAAATAACTAAATAGCAGATAAAAAATAGAGACACAACTTTTTCATTCTTAGATGTTTTCCAATAGTTGGGTAAAATGTAATGAGTAAATGTAGCTTGTAATGTAGTCCTGATGGTAAAATAACTTGGTCTCGGCTTGTCAAGCTCAGCCAGTACTGGTTCTAGCGTAGGTGGTGCTCTATTAAAGTTAAAAAACAAAAAACAAAACAGTTTATAAAAGTGTCAAAAAGCACAGAAAGTCACTTACAGCCAGATCCTGTTGTTGTTGTTGTTTTTCATAACAGAAGCACCTGCTGAATGTGCAGTACATAAAATAACTTGAAGACTTATACACATATTTTCATTGCTGATGGCTATATCAGGTATTTGACAGAAGAATAACTTAATTCTACAAACAATTCTGACATTATTTGTAAGACCCAGCCTATTTTTATATTGGAGAAAACACCACAAGCTGAGCCATGACCATGACCTCTGACCACTGTGTGGAGGAGGGACGAGAACAGAAGGGTTTTCCCTGCGGAGATCAATGAAGGATCATATCATTACAACAAGGCTTTAGTCAGGTTTATTAACTGTCAGATTCAAGCTCTATATCTGATACGCAAAAGAAATGTGTCATATCTGATACATCTGGCCAATAAAACAAGTCTTTTCAGACGAATATCAATCATAATTTTAGTTATCAGTATTTTTCTTGATATAATTACTTCATTACTTGACAGTTATTGCCTGATTTATGTGATCTAAATTACAACACATTCATTATATTTCCAACCATTTAACAGGTACTGACATTTTTGAACAATAATCATTTTCGATTACAATTATTATTAAAATATTGCTATTGACAAGCTTTGTATGGAGTTTTTAACCACATCTCACGGCCATCAGCAGATGTAGTTTGCTCATTTGTCATGACAAAAGCTAGCACAGGAACCTTTACTTGAGATTATTTTGTCAAGCTCAAGGTCGAACATTAACTTTAATGCTCCAGTGGATATAACCTCTAACTGATAAATACAAAATTGAAACTAAAATGACTGTGCCTTCAACTAAAATGAATGTTTTTCTAAGAACTCAAACCCTCTCGGTGTCTCTCAGACTGCGCTGTAGCGGCAGTAAAAACCCCTCAGCCTCCATTAAACCTCAGTTTGTAGAGCAGCAGGCGGTCTGACCCCCTCAGGATTTCATACATTTTACTGTAAACACTGACGTTAAAGCTCAACTTTAATGCTTTCTGAGGTTTTTTTTTTGGTTTCTGTCCCCCGAACGGAAATTAAATTTTCACGCTTGCTGCTGTACAGTAAACACACCACGTACAGCACTCAGAGATTGTGTATTTTAAAAAGTCCATGTGAGGTTATTTTGTCGTCTCAGTGTGTGTGTAGGGGTGGTGTTTCCTGCCAAAACTCTTGATTTTTTCTCATTTTTTGGGTGGTATGATATGTTGTGCTGTGAGCGCTGTGTGCTGTAGCGAGGCGATGCAGCTGACCGATCCATCCATCATCTGCTCGTAGTCTCTCTGCTGCTCGCTCCTCAAACTCGGTTTTTGTTTGGAAACCATCCATCATATTCCTGAGCATGACACACCGGCCAAAAGACATACCAACCACAACTCTCTCTGTGTGTGTGTGTGTGTGTGTGTGTGTGTGTGTGTGTGTGTGTGTTTCCTGGTATGTAGTATTTGTGCTGCTAACTCAGTAGCCAAAAAACAAAAACAGACAAAATTGTTCTTGGGATATTTTCACACGACTGAATTCATCAGGGTGAAGTTTAAAAGTGTTTTGTCTTTTAAGACCAGCGAATGTAACGTCCTGGCTGGTTTCGCACAGATCTCTACACTTTAGTGCTGTGCCAGTGCTGCAGAAAGGTCCAGCTGAAGCCATCAGGACAAACATTCTGTCTTGTTTGTATTTCTTTAAACCAATCACAATCTTCTTAGGCAACACTAAACGACGAAACACAAAAGAATCGAGCAGGTCTGCCTTATCCAAATCTTCGTAAAAACTTGTCATTGTATAGGCTGCTTCATTCAGCAATGTTCACTTGAAGTTAGTAACACAAAGATAATGGAAAGGGAGGAAAATTGTGACTGAAATAGTCGGCCAATGGCACACTTAAACCAAAAGTCTGTTTCCTGTGAATTAAGCTACAGTTGGACCGGAGTCTTGCACTGCCGCATTTTTGCAAACCCACGGTAACCAACTTGTTACCAGCAGTTATGTCCAAGTCAAGTCAAGTCCCAAACTGTGATCAAACACATATCACTCACTTGTCACTCACTTGTGTTCTTATTTCAGTATCTGTCAACTGGTGCAGCACCTGTGCTCCTGCAGCTGTTGTTGTTTTTCCTCAGCAACAATCTGCCTGTAGCTTGTGACCTTTAAAAGCTAATACTTTTTGGCACTTTTTGCAAGCAGCAAAGCTACTGACAAAGTTATTCTCACAGTCCCTGATTGGACCAAATTTCTCCCAAACGTCTGACTTTGTCTTTGACAGTGTATTATCCACAACTTGGTATTCTCCACTGGCTCCTTTTGCTTTTATGTCAGACTAACAGTTAGCCTGCAGAGCTGTCAGATCAGTGACATCCCATTATTTGGCTGAATGCGGGGTCAAAGGTTGCCTCGTAGGTTTTCACAATAAAACAAAAATCCTGGCAACTGATTAGGCTTGATAATATTAGCTGATGTAAATACTAAAAATACTGCAAAATCACTTTTACATACACGCAGGGTACGTACGTACCCGACCCTGCTTTCACTTGTAAGCAGTGCTTGCATATGGGGCCCAGGATTGAACTGAGACCATAAACATTACCACGAGGTGTGGCACTTAAAGTCATGCTTAAAAGAAACTAATGTTCAGGAAACAGTAGGCAAGTCCACTATTTTGTTGACCCATTCAATATTTAATTTTTTTTATTATTTTACACTCAAAATATAGTCTCTTGAGAGCTCCCAAAGTTCTGAATAAATTATCTGCAAATGAGTTGGAAGTTTTCTACGTTCAGATTCAACAGAAACTGAAAAAGAAGCTCAATTTTAAACTCAAGGGCTACAATTTACTCTTAGAAAAATGGAGCAGAAATTCAGACGCTGCAATTAGTTTTTTACCTCCAGACAGGCCAGCCCTCTTTATCTAGGTCTCTCCCTCTGTCTCTAACGCTGGCCTGCTTCCCGTACATCTGTGGACTCAAAGCTACAAATGACGTGATTATGATATATCATGTAACAGAGAAAGTCTCTTTGTTTCTGCCGTAAAAGAAAGAAATCAATACTAGGGCGGTGCGGGGCCTTCGGGGGCCGCGACGTCTCCTCTGGACTGACCAGGTAAGGGTTAGGCCCAGCCGGGGGTTTGGCGGGCTCAGAAATGCTGATTCTACATTTAGCCTGACAGTGATGCATGCCTCAGCCTCGGCGTCCGGTTAGCCCGGTACCTGAGGGTCCGGCCGAGGAAGATCAGCTGCAGACCAGGACGAGGTTAAGGATGGAGGAGGAGCGGAGGGGGAGGCCACAAACCCAGAATTATTTTTAGAGCCAGCAAAGTCTGGGAGGGAAGAAAGATGGAGGAGATGGAGGGAGTATTTTTTATGAGGGTGGGAGACAAGGGAGTTGAAGAGGGAGAGGAGAAATAGATAATTCTGTTAGAGAAAGAAGATCAAGATTTCTAATGAAAGTCTGTAAGAGTTTTGGCAAGCAGCAGCAAATAACAGAAAATTTGCATGCTATCCAGGCATTTTAACATATTTAACCATTTGAACCCCTGTCTGATTTTGCTACATACAGCCTATTCTTGGGGTTCTCCAATTTCACAAATCAATGACATAATAGAGTAAATGTAAAAGCAAAAATTAAGACTGTAAATACTCTTGTGAAACATCAGCATGTTAGCATTAGCATTATGAGCATTATGTGCAGCCTCACAGAGCTGCTATGGCGTTGTCTTTTTAGAACAATTAGAATAAGTTGTAAAGTTGAAAGTTGACTCAGTCATGTTTTGAGTCATCCTTATATTATTTGGGTCCTTTTGAGGAGAATGTCTATTTTTGATGATTTTGTTTTAACTTTTTCAGAAAGGAGACAGAGATTTTCAGAGAGTTTCTTCAACTCCTGTGGCTGATGCTGTGTTCGAGCCATTTTAGAGAACCAGAAAACACTTCTATCGGTTTTGTTTTTAAATTTTCACTTCAGCTCTGCTTCCACACACACACTTTCCCCTCTCTGTTTGTGATGTTGACCTCTGGCCTCTGGCCTCTCAGTGGTGCGTGTCGAGGGTCATCATTAGACTGGTCTGGAGCCTGTGGGAGACATGCAGCACACACCGCTCTGACTCTAGATAGGCACATTTGATGGTTGGGTACTACTGAGGGTCAATGTATTGAATTACCATTACTGTCTGTTCTGCAATTCACCGGCTGTTTTATGGACTTTGAGAGTGTGTTGTTTTAACACGAGTGATTTTACTAATCAAGATTATTGGACTTGTAAGATGTCATTTTCATTTTAAATTTACACCGTGTCCACACAGGAGGTGTGCTGTGAGCAGCAGCAGCTTCGGTCGTCTGTCAGTGTTTACACAGGATGGAGCCCTACTTAGTGTGGCATCCCGTCGAGGATGTCAACTGAAATTGAGTAAACACCTGAAAACATGAACGTTTAGAGAAACCTGTGGAGTCGTAACAGTTTTGAAAATCACCAAATAAACAGCCTAGTCATTCACACATTTTGATTAAACTTGTGATTTATGCTGTCTGGACTGAATCTACGTCTTTCTGCTGAGTTTCAACATGTCCTCTTTTGAGATTGCAGTTGAACTGAAGATGGATCATTTTGTTTTTGATGGATCTGGATTGGTAAAAAAAAAGAAAAAACACCCTTTCTTTACTGAACTCTACTGTGATTTTTCCGCCTCAGTCTGATATTGTTGTAGTGCTTCTCTCCTTTACAAACAGATGAGTATATCACTGAAAATGTGAGTAAAAGCTCTCTGAGTACACAGACTGGCTAAACTGTGTCGCTAACAAACATCTCGGCAAAAGAAAAAAGACTCAGGTAGGAGTTTTTCATGTTTAGCTGGCGCTGACCATCACTTTCACAGCTTAAAACTGACCAACATATCATATCAGCTATCTGTTGTCATGGTTGTGTGTCTGTAGTGGACAAAATGTGCCAACAGGTTCAAGGTAAATTCTGATTTATTAGATTTCTGTCAGAAATAATATGGTTTAACTCACCAGTTTAATAGCTGAGGTCAGGTAACATGGTGACGTCACTAAAAAAGCAGTCTGACAGGTCAGGAAACGCAAGACAATCAGTCAGACAATCAGACAGGTTGTTCAACCAACAGGTTAGACTAACTTATCTGGAAGAAAACAAAGATGAGCAGTAAACTTATAGCAGACAGTTTCTAGCTTTAACTATACTGACTGTAGTGTGCTCTCTCTGTTTTCCTGTGAAATGTGGGATTATTACCAACATATCAGCTGTGCTCACTTTCAGTTTGACCTCCAAATAAAGTGGATTAGATAAGATTTCTCTTTAGCCATGTCACTGTGTTTCCAGATCTCAGATACCAACTTGGTGAGTATAATGTTATTATTACTGATAGAAAAAATGACATCTTCGGTTACAGATCTCCCAGAGCCTCAAACCAGCCGCCATGTTTCTATAATAACCCAGGATGGACAAACCAAACACTGCCTCCAGATTTGTTATGAGTTTCACCGCCACTGTAGTTTCTCCTCCATGTTTAGAAGGGGAGGGTGAGACTAGTGGTATTCAGTTGGCTACTTTTTTAAATATAAGAATCTAAAAAAATAAAGTTATTGCAAATAAAAGATCAGTAGTCAGATTGATTTGATATAGAAGTCAGAGTAACTTGACATCTCAGTATTTTGCAGCGTGCTTCCATATGGGAACGATGTTGACAAATCTGCTGACAGGAACGCGTTTATAACAGATAACAACAACAACAACAAAAGTAGCATTTGTTAAGGAGGCTAAACTGCTGGCAGACTGTGCAGCTGGCCAAAAGTTAAAAATAAGGCTGAGGTCCTAACAGAGAGCGTGTAAATCCTCACACAGGATGGATGTGGCTGTCGTTAATGCTGTTGTTGTTGTTGTGTCCACCATTCCTTATAGAGACAATGGTGTTAATGAGCCTCACATATCAACCACAGCACACTCCATCCTCTGTGTGTGTGTGTGTGTGTGTGTGTGTGTGTGTGTGTGTGTGAGTATGTTGGTCATGGGCTGTATATCTCAGTGTGAAGGGTTGGTTTTGCTTGTATTTGTCTTTAGTTGTCTTCTGAAGCAGTTCAGGCTCAGTCTGAAAAAACTAATCCACAATCAGAGTGAATGACTGACAGCAGATAGCTAGTTTAGCCTCTTAGCACTGATAAACCACAACGTTCAACTATAATCAATTTAAAACTGCAATTTATTGAAAATGTATGTACATTCAGTTTTAAATGAGCGTATTTCCTCCCTAAAACTCTACATTGGAATGTAACATCTCTGTTTGTAAAAGACAATCCAAAACTCTTTTGGCACTTTCGACCACAGCGATCAGACGTCACAGCAAAAAAAGAACATATTTGATAAACCGTTCGACGACAGCTAATGTTAGAACTCAGCCACTTCCTAGCTAACATTACCGACATCTTTCCTGCCACACAAAACACACACTGCTAAAGTGCTTGTAACACACCTTTGTGCTGAATAGAATCTGTATGAACATTACACATCGTGTTTCATTGAGCAGAATGCACATAATGTTACTGACTTAACCAGAACATTTCTGAGGTCATGTGAACAGGCAGCAAGACAGTTAACAAGTGTTACACTGCAGACTGCATCCAGTTTTGTCCCAGGCTTAAATAAATGTGTCCAAGATGTTTAAACCTTATCTGTTGCTGCAAATCAATTAGGAAGCAGTGAAATGATACTGATTTTGTGCATTTATAAGAATTGCAACCTGTGAGCGTGACATCAGAGGAAAATGAGTATGTGAATATGATGCATGATATGATTCACTCTTGCTGTGTCTCAATTCACTTACTTCTGTACTTACACTTCCTGTTTTGAGGGCATAAGTGGGTTCACATTGACATTTATGACAAAAAAAAATTATGGAGGAGGGAGTGCCAGCTTGTTGTCAACAGAGATTACGACCGTGTATCTTTAACTCCCTGAGAAACAGAGGGCAAACAAAAGCATATATTCATGTTGAATAAAATGTAATTGAACACAAACGAATAAACAAGACAGTAGATGTTTTGGCACGTGGCAGTAAAGTTCCACCTGGTTTCAGCTCGCCCACAAAGAAGACACAGCTATGATTGGCATTTCCAGTAAGGGCACAATGTCTGTCCTCGATTTGAGATGGCAATAACCTGTCAAAATTTGTGCACTATGCAAGTGAGTACATAGTGTACAAAGTGCACGACAATGTACTACAAAAGTATCTGAATTGAGACACAGCTTTAATTTGACCTGAACATAACAGAACCTTAATTCGTATCACTGGTAACCAGTGTCAAGTATTTCATGTCTAAATGGCTGCTTGAAAAAGGTCTATTCTTGGAACTTGGGACAGTAAAACTCTCATGACTGTTAAATTACAGTGATTACACAGCAGGTCTGAAGGTTTCACCTCTCAGCTGGTCTTAAATCAGGATAAATCTCAGTCCCCAGTGACTTCCTGCTCACCTCTTGTCTCTGATCATTGGTCCGGCAGGTACAGCGGTGGAGATGGGTGGGGCGCTGTGGTGCGTTCGCTGTCTGTCAGAGGCAGGATGTGGTAGAAATTCTCTGTTGGAGTCAGGCTCAGGTTTGCCATCTGTCAGCTCTGATGGCCTGGCTATCGATCCAGCGCTGGGGTCACACCAGGACCCTGACCCCCCGCATCACTGCCTGACACACACACACACACACACACACACACACATACACACACACACACACGGCAGGTTTAGGTATGTGACAGTAATGTGACAGTCATTTTCCCTTTGTGATGGCTGTCAGTGTCAGCCTGCTGAGCAGCGACGCAGCCGTCACTCCTAACCTTCTTGTCCTAAACACCAACCCGGATCAAACTCCAACAACCTCCATCACGGGCTGGACCACATGCTGTGTGTGTGTGTGTGTGTGTGTGTGTGCACTGTTCAGTCAGACTTGAGACTTGACTGTGAGGATAATCAGACATATCTACCAGCTAATAACATAAAAATACATTACATGTGAAAGAAAAATAAATGAGTGGGTTTTTTAACATGATAAAAATGGCAGCTACAACACAGGAGAGTACAAAAAAATATTTGAATGAGAGAGATTATAGATCTGATTTTATTGTTTGCCATCAATCTTAACAGATATTGTGTGTCACAGTTCACATGTT